>MU673033.1:1010-26639 GCA_026770625.1 Nicotiana glauca
AGGAAATTAGCTCCCTAACTTGATCTCTATTGCACGATTGGAGTATCAAAGAAGGGTGAAATTCCTAAATGTCCGAATAGCCTCCAACTTATTGATGTGGTCGACAACACACCGATAAGAAGGACTCTACTAGACATGGCTCCGAGACATCCTAGGACAATTTAAAACCTTAGGCTCTGATACCAAGTTTGTCACGCCCCAAAAATTTGAGGAGCGTGACTGGCGCTCAACCGAGTAAACCCGACTGAGCAAGCCTGGCAGGTTTCATACGCACTACCCAACCCAACTCATAATTACATAAGGGATGGACTTCATAAAAAAATACTTAGTAAGTATTCTATTAAAAATTTTATTTCATTTCCATTAGCAGCTTAAATCATAAATATCGAAATATTATAAGTTTTGTAAATCATTGCCAAATATCAATATTTCAACCTTAATTCCATTACCCAACACAACCCACAACCTGTCTACGGAGCCTCTAAATATAATCGAAGAATAATACAGAAATGCCGGCAACAAGGCTCCGGCTATACCTTATACAATTACAAAAAAAAATAAGACTCTGGGAAGAACAACGGCATAAGCCACGCAGGGCCCCGAGGGGAAAAGGGCTCACCAATACAGCTGACGGAAAGCAGAGGAGGTGCTACTGTCGGTGGACTGGAGTGCCTGCTATAGATCCACCTACAATCATAACACGAATGTAGCGCCCCCGACAAAAGGGACATCAGTACATTTGAATTGTACTGGTATGTATAACTAAACACCATTCTACTAGAAAGAACTATCAAATAGATGGAAGCAAATAATATGGGCAAATCAAAGAAGCAATTCATATAATCTTTCATACAATTTCCACAACATAGAATAGGGCATTTCTGTCACTTGTTCACCACTGTTCTCATTACCACCGCCATCTCGAGCGGAGTCCGGTCATGACCCGACCGGCTAGGTCACCTCATTGGAGGCATTACTCTCAATCCATATTTCATTTCCTTTATCCGGAATTCAATATCAGTACATTATCACCATGTGTGCGACATGGTGTCCAATCACGACCCGATCGGCTAGGTCTCTTCATTGGAGGCATTACTCGATTCTCATTAGTCAACACCTTCAAATCTTTATTCCACACATATCATAGCAATTTCTGGGCACTCATGGCCACCATCATCACATCGTTTTCCCTTTCCAACATTCGTTTTACATGTTATGATCATATACATATATATATCAAAGATAATTCAAGTTGCAATCACAGATAGTGAGCATATAGCTAGCATGAATAACTCTTTGTTTCAATGTCGGCTTATAGCCCAAATATTTCAATACATAACCGTTCTTTTCATCATTATCTAATTATCAAGATTGGTATGTTACACACATTGAGGCACATCCGTCATGTAAACATGTAGATAATTGCAAATCAATTAACACACAGCAACAATCGATACATTCACCAATACGACCTTACCACACGTTCGTAAGCACCAACAGAGCTCGATTTACCTCAATAATGTTTTTCCTTACTCTTTTACAAATTTTCGGAACTCTTAGCACTTCGATCTCTTGGGATGAAGATTCCAGAGCCTTTACTCGATTAGTTTCAAGGATATAGCAAGATTCTAAGGAGAATTTGATGGGGGACACTTTCCACCCTAAGACCCTCTTTCTCTCTCTAAAAGTCTCAGAAAATATAAGTAGAATGAGCCGTAAAGTTGAATATATTGATATGGAGGTCGGGTTAAAAATTAGAAAATTGGAGCCCTGATTAAAATATGCGATCGCAGAATGAACATGCGGTCTGCATTCATGTTCTGCGATTGCAAAGTGCACCGCAGAACTGACACTCACAAAATTCAAAGGAGAAAATGCGATGACTATATGGTCTGCATTTCGATTATGCGACCGCATTTTGACCGCATAACTGGCTTTTATTTTGACCAACATTCTGCCTCACTCTGTGGCAGATATGCGGTCCGCATTTCTATTATGCAACCGCATTCTGGACCGCATTTCTTGCATTTTTCTGGAAACGTATTCTTGACTTTTTAATGAATTATTCAATATATTTATTAATTTCTAACACATGTTCCTAACTTGGCACCACGGGATACGGGTTTTCGAGTAGGGATTTCATGGGGCCTTACATCATTTTGATCAACGGCCACAGTCATTCCTTGCCTTTTGGATCCCCAAAGACTACCCTAATCCTCTCATTCTCTCCTATCAACTGCCTCTGATATCCCTCTCCTCTCAAACTCTTTCGAAACCCCAGCCTCTCTCACCATCTTCAACCTCAATCTCACCGGAATCTATGGACTCTCAGGCCATGGATGGCTTAAACTTATCTCCCTATGCTCTTAAGCACTTGGTATTCGAAGCTTCGAAGTCTGACCTCAATGGTGTCCGTTCAGATTTTTGCCGATTCAAGGTTCTATGGCCATCTCCGGCCCAGCTCTGGCATACTATGGTGTTTTGAGCCTGGTTCTGACTTATCCAACTCAGATCAGACCTTTTGCCAAGCCTTTCTTATTCTAGGATTTTTCTGAAACCCTGACTACTCGAGGTTCTCTCTGATTTTTCTTAGATTTATCACATATATGTGTTGTACTTGGGTTTTTAAACAATTTCCCCAATTTTTCTTTCAAATTATCTTTTAAAAATCACTTCTCTTTGATTTAGGGTTTTCCGAAAGGTTCAAATTGTTTCTCCGGCTTTTTTTTCCTTTCTTTGTGTGTATTTGTCACGCATGTGCTTCTACTTCTTTCTTATGCTTTCTCTCTACTATACATGTCCTTCTGTGCTTTGTTTTTCTACTATGATACCATGCTCGCATGTTTATCTTGCCGTGTTTCCTATATGCTCTTTTGCTATACTTTTTCGATATTTTTGTGTTCTTCTACTGTATGTATTTCCTACTGAGTTCTTAAGTTTTTTTGCCTTCTACTGAACATTGCTTGAGTTCTTCTAAAAGATCTCTTTAAACGTATTTCCACTACTATTTTCTTAAGTGTCATACTATCTTTTTCTCTTCTGAACCTTGGCTGAGTCCCTTCTGAAAAGTACTTTCTTCTGCTATATCTTCTATTGTGTTCTTAAGTATTATTGTTTTCTCTTCTACTGAGCCCTGTTTAAGTCCCCTGTAAAAGTTTTTTCTTAAACATGTTTCTTCGACTACAATGTTGTTCTCTCATTTGTGCTTTGAGTTAGTTTCTTCACTTTGTTTCCTTTGAATTTTCTGTTGTATTTGCTTGTATTCTCATGAGATTCTGAAAAGAAATCTCTGAGCCTGTTGCCTCCTCACCTCGGTATTTGACTTGAGTTGAAAACCCTAGAATTTGGTGGGTTTTCTCCGAGTTTGGTCATGTGATTGGACTAGGGTTTTGTTTGAGAACACTGGACTCTTTCAGACATATTTTTGAGTCTATGCACTAAGTGTGAACTTCTTTTGTTTGCACACAATTCTGACCCTCCTACACTAGACTCTTCTATTGAATAGCATGACAAACTTCTTCATGTTTAACGTGTCTGTATGCTTTTATATGATGAATTTTTCTTCAAAAGAGGTTTCAACTTTTGATTGATTCAGAATTCTTTTTAATAAGTCTAATTGATTGGTACTGATTTTCCTTAAGTCAAAATCTTTCCCATATTTCTGACCTGGTTCATTCATACAAAATCTTCAGTTTCTGATTTACTAGCTGTTAATTGATTCCTTTTCCTTATTTGCACAAACCGTGTACTATCATACTTTTTCCTTAAATATACCTCTATGTATTTACCCCTCTGGAAGTGTTTGATTAATCTCCTTCCTTAATTAGTTTACCCGTTTGAAATCGGAATCCCTTAATTAAAGGAAAACCTTGTGTAATTGATTTCCAAACTATTTTCTTACCTATTTCTTCTTGTTTTCTACAGTATAAAAGGGCACGACCCTTTTGCACTTTCAGAACAACACATTACACCAACACACATTACACACTTCAGGCACTTATAATCTCATAGTTATCTTCTAAACTCATAGAATTCTGACTACTTGCTTGCATTTTGGCCTTCAAGACTACTGCTTCCTTTTGTTGTTTCCTTTAAACTGGTATGTTCTAGTTTTGGTTTCAGCCTCACCCCCAATGTGTTTATTTACAGCCTTTACACCCATGTTTGCTTTGCTGTCTACATTCAATATTATTTAGCATGATTATTTCTTTGCATTTATTTCTGCTTTGAATCCTTGTACCCATGTTTCTCGCTATGTTCTTTGAGTTAAAGTTTAGAACATGGCAACATGAAGTTGTTGTTCATGTTTGGACTTGATCCCTTATGGGGATCCTGACTCCCAAACAATGTGGCCTAATAAGATGGTGGGGTGTGTCAGCAGTTCTAATTGCTAGGTATGACCATTAGCCTGTCTTTTCTTCCTCTCTGAGTCCCTCTCTGCACTTACACTCTCTCTTAGCCTCTAAGTTCTGCCCCCCTCATGTGAGCCTTGCTTTGGGACCTTGAGTTCCCTCTGAACATGGACACTTGAGGGTTGGCCCTTCCAAACTGACTATGATTCAATTCTGCAATATATTTGGGTATGAGCACTGCTCGAGGTCCATTTGACACTCTTAGGGAACTTTGACACATCCCAAATAAGAAAAAGGCTTTGGAATCTGATATTTGGAGTTGGTTTACTTCATGCTTCAGACAAGAAGTCTGAATCAGGCTCTCCTCGGTTGTAAATTTTTACTTCTATGATGTAATTTTACTTTTTCTTATTCATTCTAGGCTGTAATAACTTGTAATAACTATTAGGGCTGTTAGTGAAAAGGGGAGGTCAATCATGCATGCAAAGGGGTAGATATCATGTTCATAGGGAATATTTACACTTCTGCACTCATGTATCCTATTTTTAGCTATCACTTCTGCATTTCTATAAAGACCATATCTATAGGTTTTTGTGCTTTTGCATCTAATATAGATACTATATTTATAGGCTTCTGCTCTTCTGCATTATATAGAGACCATGTCTATAAGTCATTTATAAAATATCATATAGATAATATGCCTATAGGGCTTCCTAAATTTTGCATCTGCATTTGTCACTAGGAAAACATGTTTATAGGTTTAAATAACTAACAACATTTTAGATACCATGCCTATAGGACTTCTGCACTCTTGTCGATTGTAAAAAATGTTTTAAAATCAGTAACGCCTAGAAAGCATGCCTATAGGAACTATCAACTAAATCTGAATCGTCCATTCGCTTATAAGTCTAAAATCAGTAGTAACAATAATGACTGCAGAATTTATATTCCTGTAATTGATAATTTCTTTCCCTTAAAATCAGTATACTTCTTTTCTGAAACTAATAGATATCATGCCTATAGGTTTTCATTTAACACTTAGGCAAGCCATAAGGTAACTTGTAAATTGAATCAGATTCTATTAACTACAACCAGCAGGCACGCCTAATTTGGGTTTCTTATCTGAAATATGTAATAGATCAGTCTGCCACAACTCTTAAGTTTAATTAGACCCTAATCAGTACGTGTAAGACATGCTAAAAACTATATGCTTCTATTTGTTTTAAGGAGGTTTGTTTGAGCCTTTCTATCTGTTATGTGCTTCTCTCCCATATTTGTTACATATGTGTTTTGATTGTCGCCTTAGAATTTTGTCCTTTGAAACTATAAAACCTCACACCCTTTCCCTTTAGGATTAGTAGTCCCAACTACCTCCAGGGGTGATAGGATTGGAGCGGGTAATAGCATGCAACAAGTATAACGAGACCATTTCACGTTTAATACCTTAACAGGGTGGGAAAGGGTAGATATGGAAATGATGATCACGCGATAACATCACGTGTATAAACGGTTACCGGGTGTTGTATGGGGTAATCCATATTATGTATAAACTTGGGACCCCCTCCCTTACTTGTTTATTTTATTCATAATTTCAAACTGCTTTTTCTCAAACTTCAACTTCTTTAACTGCTTTTAACTTCAATTACTTGCAACAATTATGTGAAAATTTCCCTTTTTTTTACTCGTTTATTCAGAATTTTAAAACTACTTCTTCTCTCAAATTTCAGCTTCTTCAACTTCGTTTAACTGCAATTACTTACAATAATTATGTGAACCCCCCCCCCCCATATTTGTAACGCTTACTTGTCTATTTGTTGTTTACACTTAAAGTCACAATTATAGTATGGTTGGGAACCACACTAGTGAATCTCGAGGGGTGCCTAAAACCTTCCCCTCGAGATAATTTTGAGCCCTTACCCAATCTCTGGTTTTCTAAATCAAAGTTCTTATTAGTGTCCTAATACACTTATTCATTAGGTGGAGACACTTCAGTTCAAACCCAATTCCCAAAAAGGAACAAGTTGTCCTCTCAAATGTCATAAACCCGATTTCGCGAGAAAAAGGGGGCATCGACAGCGTGGCGACTCTACTGGGGATTTCATTAAGGCTTTTACCATTTCATGCTATCTGTGACTTTATGCTTCTTTGTCTTTACTAAGTTTAAATGCCTTTAAGTATTTTTCCTTCTTCTACTACGAAATTGACTTGGCTCTATGTTTCTTTTCTTTATTTCTCTTTATGCTCTCCCTTTATTGCTTTCCTTTAATACTGTTGTAACTTATAAGAAACTATTGTAATTATTACTTTATGAACATGCAAATACGTGACAACTTGTTTTAATTATTGCAACTGCATATTAAATATCATATTTCCCTCGTGACACATAAAATACCATAGCAACGCTTATAATGAGTGGTTGCGCTCTTCCGATATTATCACCCCCAAATCCGGCAAAGGCATATTTGCGGTAAAACCAGTTCACCAATGGTATAGTCAATGGTTTCATGCCTTTCCCTCTTGAGTTTTTCGCTCAAGTGTACCAGTCTAATACTCCATAGAAACCTTACTTTATTCAAAGGTGCATGCATCACTGTTAAACCTAGCCGAGTCAATTATGTTATCCGCATAATGACTCTTTAAGATAGCCTTGTCCAAAGTCCACCAGGTTTTCCCAAAATCCAAACGGACGCTACCATATTTTGTGCTATTATTTAGAGGACTAAATTCTTGTTATGGTAATTATTGATATTAAAATAGTCGAGTCTGGTGAGGGTAAGGGCCTAACACTTCTTGTCTTGAGAAAAATGAGACACGAAGTCCCCATATTCGGCATGGTCACCGATATCCACCCCAAATTGCTGCGATCATGCTCTTATTAGGAAATATCTAGGAAACCTACCTTCTCTCCTGGAAATTCAACCCAACAACAAAATCATAGAAGCTACTACTCTATTCTAGGATTGTGATAGGTCTGCGTTCCGCTTCAGAGACATTGAGATGACACCCTTGCTTGAGGAAATAAGAGGACTGGCTGGAGTACTATGGGAAACTCCGGTTTTGTTAATGCCGGAAAACCACAAGGGTAGAGGTTTTCTCAAAATGATGGGTCTAAAGAAGAATCCAGACTTGACATGTTTGAAGGAGTCGTACATTCCCTTTGACTACTTGTACGAAAGGTACGGTCACAGCAAATCTTACTGTACTTATCCTTATGAGTTTGCCCTTACATTATTAGGGCATATCCATTGAACGGTCTTTGTCTTTATGTTCTGTTTCTTGGGGATGATAGTATTTCCAATGAAGAAGGCTAGGATCCATGCTAGGCTAGCCATGGTAACCAAAACTTTAATGGAGGGAATTGGCGGGCAGCCATTTAGCATAGTACCTATGATTATTGCAGAGATGTACCGAGCCTTGGAGAAGTGTCAATAGGGAGCCAAACACTTCGAGTGTTACAACTTGCTGCTCTAACTCTGGCTCGTGGAGCACCTCCAATAAGGTAAGTATCAATAGGAGATTCAGCGTGGGGACTGGGATGATCATATAACCTTCCATAATCCAAGGAGGATGAACTACATGCCCAACATGTTTGCTCAGCCGGAAGATGCCAAAGGATGGGTAGAACTGTTGAAAATCTTAAAGAGGACCAAGTACAATGGATGGTTCCCTACTAAATAATTCATTGCCCGATCCCGGGATGCACCGTTTATGATACTTATTGATTTGAGAGGAACTTACCTTTATGTCGCTCTATGGTTTATGAGGCAGGATGGAAGGAAGCAGGTTATACCAAGGGTCGACAAGATGATCGGGCAGAATTTCAAGATGATGATAGCCCTTAAAAGTGTGAAGCTCAGCATATGTGGCACTGCAAAATTTCCATGGGAAGGGACACTATTGAGCCAGATAAGTACCATGCTGGTTATACGCCGTACTATCCAAGCTGGTTAGAAGATAATCATAATGGCCTGGGTCAACCCGGATTTGTTCGAGGTCACAGGATCATCGATGAAAAGGCTGAAGCACAGGTCGAGTACAACCAACTGCATAAAAGGATTCGAGAATGTGAAAGTGAGCACCGTGAAATTCAAGAAGCCCACCAAAAGATGATTAAAGAATAGAAAGACATGGCTTTCAGCGCCAACAAGCGACTGGGTAACTTAGAGCGGGGTTTAGTGGAGTTGGAAAGGAAATTCATCAAGAGGATTGAGGACTGCCAGAATGCTGAAGGAAACGAAGGTGGACACCTGGCCAGAGCCTACTTTCTGCTAGGACTTCGTGAGCTGGTGAAGTTGTTCGATGGAGCTAAAGATGCCGAGTCAGGGGAAGGTCCTTCTGGGACCAAATAGATAGGAATTTACCTTTCCATTTATGAATGTAATAAGGCCAATGGCCATTAGCGACATTTTATTTCCTGTTATTTAGTGTCATTTTGGGATTCGTCTTATTTTTTATCGATAAAATGAGGCATTTAGCATTATAAGTTATCCAAATCAATTTGTCGCTAGGCCTACCTCGGGCACAATGAGGCTCCCAAATTAGGACACGATTTACATTCCTGCACTATGTGTTTAAATATCACAACATATTTTCTTATCGTCCTCACTAACTTGTTACATTTTGTTTTTACTTTTTGTTTATTCCCTTAGTTCGTACACTCTGGCATTGTCATCATATTCCACAAGATGCAAGGGCCCTCCGCCCACTCCTCCTCCATGTCCCGTGAGAAACAGGAACAAGGGAAAGACGGAAGATTCGAGCAACATCAGAAAGGAAAACTCGGTTGAACGAGTAGAAATCACTCAGGGTACTCAGGTCTCTAAAGAAAGTGCATCCCAACTCGAGTAAAAATTATTGAAATTTCAGGAGGAACTGGACTAAGTTTGGAACTTGGCAAGCTTATCATTATCCCTCACCACCCCAGATATCAATTTGCCAAACGCTCAGAACCTCACACCTCCACAAAACATCCTGAAACCACAAAACCATCTCGCTCCTCACCATCACTGCAATACTTGCCATACTTCCAACAATACCCCACTGCTCATCCCAGAACCTTTGAACTCCACAAGTGACCCTATCCACACTCACCATAACAGCCCCATCTGTGTGGAAACCATACCACACTCCATTCAACCCATATCAGGAACCTGGCAAAAGAACACAAGAAATTGACTAGCCGAATTCAGGGCGTCGAAAGAAGCAGAGGGATTGAGGGGTTGATCTACGAAGACCTATGCATACAACCAGATATCAAACTGCCTAAGGGGTACAAACCTCCTAAGTTCGAGATTTTTAATGGCACAGGGGCCCAGAGTTCATTTGAGAACATACTGTGACAAGCTGGTCGGAGTAGGGAAGGAAGAAAGTGTTCGAATGAAACTTTTCATGAGGAGCTTGAAAGGAGATGCTCTATCTTGGTACATTAGCCAAGACCCAAAAGAAGTGGTGGAACTGGATCCGCAATACAATGAAAGACTGATGCTGATCGAGAATCATAAATTTTCTTACATCATCAAGTTAGGAGAAAGGATCGAGGAAGGTATCAAAAGTTGTATGGTTACGAACTTGAAAGCCTTGCAAGCTACCAATAAGGCTCTACAGTCTGGTGGTACGTCCAAGAAAAGGGACGTAGGCACCGTGATGGTTGCACAGAGAACCAAATCACCTGTCAAATACCAAACTTATCCAATGCCTCCACTTACATATCAACCCACTCCAAATTGCCAAACACCCATACCTGCCTATCAAACTCCACCGCCTACTTATCAATCACCTCCACCTCCTACATACCAACATGATTCACTCAGATATTCACATTTACCAAGCTTACAACGCTCAATAATCCCACTATCAATCACCTTCCCCCCATCAAAAGTTCCCTAGACCCAATTGACCAGCTATACGAAGGCTCAAAGCTATTGGATATATCACCCCTATCTCTGCTATAACCCCTAAAACCCTTCCCAATGGGTCAACCTAAATAAAACCTACGCATACTATTCCGGCATGAAGGGGTATATCACTGATGAATGCCGCTCCCTGAATGACAAGATCCAGGATTTGATTGACAACAAGGTTATCGTGGCAAAGAAGACTACTCTGAATGTCCGCAATAACCCTCTACCATATCACAAGGGTAGAGTTGTTCACATGATTGAAATTGAGGATGATTGGGACCCCAAGGGATCAATTGGTTTGATCGCAGAAAGCAATGATCCAAATAAACCAACAATCACCCTTAATCCTATTATAGTCCAGATTAAGGCTTATGGAGACGCCGAGGTGAACATGTCCATACCACTTTAGTTTAAAATGCCATCCTCTGCGAAGATGCCAAACCAATTGAGGTCGAGTTTGGGTCCCCAAAGGCGCTTGTACCATTCCAAAGCAAGGGTAACCATTCCTGTAGAATTGATAGTTGTAACACCATTCCACACAAAATCTATCCCATAGGACTACGCAGCTGAGGCAATAAGGAAAGGGAAAGCCAAGTTCGGGAAAGTAGTTGCAGCATAAGGTATAACAACAACTGGCAGGGTTTATACCCCAGAACACTTGGCTGATTCAAGTAAGCAGACCTCTGGTCGACAAGCCATCATTGAAACAGGGCCCGATTATCTCTGGAGAAACATACAAGCGAAGGAATACTCAGTCATTGATCAGCTGAACAAAACACTGGCATAGATTTCTATCCTTGGTTTGCTACAGAGTTCCGATGCACACAAGAATGCCTTGTTAAGAGTGCTGAGTGATGCATATGTACCAAGAAACATTATCGGTGGAGAGATGGCTAACATGGTAGGTCAAGTATTGGAGAGTCACAAGATCACTTTTCACGAAGATGAGCTGCCACCGGAGGGATTGAGTCATAATAAGGCGTTGCACATCACCGTGTCATATGAAGATTATTTTATTACCACGATCCTGGTCTATTGAGGGTCCAGTCTCAATATTTGTCCGTTGGTAACACTCAGGACATTGGGAAAAAGGTCTGCATAAAATCAAGGATGGGGCCATCAACGTTAAAGCTTTCAAGGGTTCTCAAAGGTCCACTATTAGGGAGATTAGATTATGTTTGCAAATGGGACCTACTTGTTTTGACGTTGACTTTAAAGTAATAGACGTGCCATCATTTTATAATTTATTATTGGGACAACCATGGATTCACGCTGCTGGGGCCGTGGCATCAACACTATACCAGGCAGTGAAGTCTGAATGGAATCACCAAGAGGTGATCATTCATGGCGACGGTAGCAATCCCATATACAATCGCCAGACCATCCCAGCAATCGAAGGAAGAATAAAGATAGGTGGAGAAACTTACCACCACATTGAATGAGTCAATGCCGTCGATAAGGATAAGTGGTGGGATAACAAAATTGAAAGCATATTGAACAGGAGCGGGTATGAACCTGGCAAGGGACTTGGCAAGAGTCTCCAAAGAATCGCTAAGCCCATCAAGCTCAAGAAGCATGGCACAACCTTCGGATTGGGATATGAGTATACCTAGAAAGAATCCAACGAATGGTCGCCACCCTGGTGCGGTCCTTACTATCCATTAGAGCAGCTGATACTCCGTTTGGAGCAGACCTTCCAGCCAGTCGAGGTCATCTAAGGGTTAGAATAAGAAGAAGCCCTAGCAGCAATAAGGAATTTGTTCCTAGAAGATGATGATATGGATTGTTGTGTCATTCTCGAGGAGGAGGGGGAAGAAGGCCCTTCCATACAGGCGGTAAGTATAGGAGCATGCATCAATAACTGGACTGTCAGAACCACCAGAGCCCGGCGTGCCTCGGGGTAGCAAGGCTGTACAAGCACCATGCACTATTTTATTTTACTAGTTTACTTTCCTTTCGCATTTAGTTTTTGCAAGAAAGAGCTCCAATTGTTCAAAACATTTATGGAATTTATCAAAGCATTTAAATTTTCTTATAAATATTACTCTTATTATTTTCTCTAATTATTTTAATTATACAACATTATTATTACTTATCTTGATGAACCAATGACTGTGACATGCAACGAGACAACGCAATAAACGGACATAGATTCAGAGAAAGATGATATACCGAAAGAGATTGTTAAGGAAGTTGAGAATTTCGAAAATAGGCCTAAGTCCAACTTGGACGAGACTGAGATTGTTAACCTGGGAGATGCAGAAAACATCAAAGAAACACGAATCAACATTCATTTGTCACCTTTAGAGAAGGAAGAGTATACATATTTTCTAAGAGAGTATGAGGACATATTTGCCTGGTCGTATGATGAGATGACTGGTCTGAGTACATCTATTGTGGCTCACAAATTGCCGACTAATCCGACCTGTCCGCTAGTAAAATAGAAGCTCAAAAAATTCAAGCCCGAAATGAGTTTGAAAATCAAGGAAGAGGTCACCAAGAAGGTCAAAGCTATGGTTCTCAGGGTAGTGGAGTATCCAACATGGTTAGCCAACATCATGCCAGTGCCAAAGAAGGACGAGAAGGTTAGAGTCTGCATCGACTACCAGGATCTCAACTGGGCCAGTCTAAAAGATGACTTCCCCTTGCCGAACATACACATCCTGATTGACAATTACACCAAGCACGAGTTGCAATCATTTGTAAATTGTTTTGTTGGGTATCACCAGATCTTGATGGATGAAGAAGATGCCGAGAAAATGACTTTCATCATGCCATGGGGCATGTACTACTACAAAATGATGTCGTTCGGGTTGAAGAATGTAGGGGCCACCTACATGAGGGCCATGACTACCATTTTCTATGATATGATACACAAGGAGATCAAAGTATATGTGGATGATGTCATCATCAAATCCAAGAAATCCGTTCATCACATGGAAGATCTAAGGAAGTTCTTTAATAGACTGAGAAGGTACAACCTGAAACTGAATTCTGCAGAATGTGCATTCGGGGTTCCACCTGCAAAATTGCTTGGGTTTATTATGAGTCGTCGGGGAATAGAACTAGATCCATCAAAAATCAAAGCCATCCAAGAATTGTCATCACCGAAGAACAAGAAGGGTGTAATGAGTTTCTTGTGGAGATTTAACTATATCTGCCGGTTCATAGCCCAATCTATGATTATTTGTGAGCCGATCTTCAAAATATTGACGAAACATGCCGCCACCACATAGACCGATGAATGCCAAAAAGCTTTCGACAGAATCAAGGAATACCTATCAACACCACCAGTCTTGGTCCCGCCTGAGCGAGGTAGACCTTTGCTATACTACATCGCAGTGTTAGATGATGCCTTCGGTTGCTTCCTAGGGCAACATGATGAAACGGGGAGAAAAGAGCAGGCCATCTATTATCTCAGCAAGAAGTTCACCCCGTACAAAGCCCAGTATTCTCTATATGAACGCACCTCCTGTGCTTTGACTTGGGTAGCTTAGAAGCTGAGGCACTATTTCTGTGCCTATACTACGTATCTCATATAAAGGATGGATCCATTGAAGTACATCTTTTGAGAATCCCATGCCCACTGGCAAGCTAGACAAATGGAAAATCCTGCAGAGTGAATTCGATATTGTCTACGTGACCCAGAAAGCAGTCAAGGGACAGGCACTAGGGGATCATCTCGCCGAAAACCCTGTGGATGGAGAATATGAGCCCCTAAAGACGTATTTTCCCGACGAAGAGGTATCATTTATAGGAGAAGACATTGCAGAGTCCTATGATTGTTGGAAGATGTTTTTCGACAGAGCAGCAAATTTTAAAAGAGTTGGAATTGGAGCAGTTCTAGTATCAGAAACTGGCCAGCATTATCTGGTATCCGCCAAGCTCAGGTTCCCCTGCACTAACAATATGACCGAGTAAGAAGCCTGCATCTTAGGGCTCAAGATGGCCATTGAAATGAACATCCAAGAATTGCTAGTGATTGGAGATTCATACTTTCTTATACATTAGGTCCGAGAAGAATGGGCAACCAAGATCTCCAAGATACTCCCATACCAGCATTATGTACAGAAGTTGAGAAAGAGGTTCACAAAGACGGAATTCCAACATGTTCCTACAGTCCAAAATGAGTTCGCTGATGCATTGGCTACCCTAGCCTCTATGATATAACATCCAGATAAGAACTTAATTGATCCTATTCCCGTGAAGATCTATGGTCAGCCAGCTTAATGTGCTCATGTCGAAGAAGAAGCAGATGGAAAACCTTGGTTTCATGATATCGAGGAATAATTAGCATAAGGAGAATATCTTGAGCTCGCAAATGCTACTCAGAAGCTCACACTTCGGAGACTGTCTAACAACTTCTTTCACAGCGGAGGAATCTTGTATAGCAGGACTCCGAATTTGGGATTACTAAGGTGTGTCGACGCAAAGAAGCATCCATACTATTAAAAGAAATCCATGCCGGGACCTGTGGACAACATATGAACGGTTTTGTCTTAGCCAAGAAGGTAATCCAGGCAGGTTATTTTTGGATGACTATGGAGACGGACTGCATCCAGTATGTCCGAAAGTGCCACCGCTGTTAGATATATGCCGACAAGATAAGGGTGCCTCCAAATGACCTTAATGCAACAAGCTCGTCATGGCCGTTCACCGCATGGGGAATGTGACCACGTGATTTTTGCCACGCATGATTCACTCCTACAGAATTCTTAAAATTAGGATTTTTATTTTAATTATTTGATATTTAGGAATTAATTGCATAATTTTCGTGTCTATTTGCATTTTTCTGTGTGCATTTTTAATTTAACATAATTCGTAAAAAATACAAAAAAAATACGCATTGCATTTGCATTTAGGATTTAATTTTATATTTTTATATTAATTAGTAATTAGGGTTTTACAAAAATACAAAAAATCACAAAAAAATTGATTTGTTTTACTTGGTTTAAATTTTAGCTTTGAATTTTATTAGTTTTCTTTAAATCGGTATTTTATTAATAGTTTTTGATTATTAATTATAGCTAAATATAATCAGGTAGGTTAATTTAATTCTTTAGGTTTAATTTTAGTTTTTGTTTTAATTTTTGAAAAAAAAAGGAAAAAAAGAAATTGAAAAAAAGAATTCGAGCCTTTATCACCCTTGATCCAAGCCCCAAACCCAAGTAGAAATTCCCCCTGAACCGGCCCAAATCACCCCTGATCCAAGCCCCAAAACCCACTTCAGTACTAGCCCAGATCCGTTTATCCATGACCCGTCTCCCGTTGCAACTAAACGACGTCATTCAAGTGAAAATGAATCCTAACCGTCTAGGTTGATTGATCTAATGGCCCTAAATTGAGGACCATTTAATATATAAGTGTCGGAAGACCCCTACCCCTCCCCCCTAAACTCATCTCTCACACCCAGCACTCACCAGACACCACCCTCTCCCTCTTCGCTGTCTGCAGCCGCCGAAAATCGCCCACGGCGGTGGCGAGTCTCCAACCCCGACCAAACTCACACCAGAGCTTCTTCTCACCTCCTTCATGCCCATGAAACCATCATCTTCCCTCAAATCTCACTAGAAAGCCCCAAATATCCCAAACCCTAGCCGCCGCCCTTGTTTTCTCCGCCGGTGGCGCCGTGTCAAACGTCTCTCACCTTTTAACCAGACAATCACCATACCTCTGTTGCTCTATATCCATTATCAATTACTCAAAAACCTGCACCTATGTGTTCAAATCTCGGATCTAAGTTTTGAAAGAAAAGACCAAGTCTTAAATCATCCCCCTTGTTTGATTTCTTGGAGCTTTCAGGCTCGATTTGAGTCAAAAGTTTCATGATAATCGATTTTTCTTGAAAAAAAAATTGATTAGCGTTAGTTTTGGCTTAGTTTGAGATCACCGGACTCTGACCAAGTAATGCACTTACCGACTAACTTTGACAAATCCCATCGTCTTTTGATCCGCTCCGTTTGATCAAGTTTTTCTGGCCAAAATCAGGTTGTCTCTGTTTTTCCTTTATTTTTTGTTAGTCAATTGTTTTATCACTCAGATATCGGTCTTTTTATTTTTGGTTTGTTTGAATAAGTTTAATTAGTTAATCATTTTAATTAAAAATAGTAGCTCAATGATTAGGTTGGTTTATCTGAGACTGAATCTGTTTCTTCAATCTAGGTTTACCTGTTTAATCTTTGCCTTTACTTGTCATTTTCAGAATTAGAAATAGGTTTAATAACTTTCCCTTTTGAAATTCTCGATAATATTAGTTTAAGGCTTTCATTCTTTTTTGTTTCATTTTCTGTTTTGAATTAGATTTAGTTAATTTCTCTTGAATTTTGTTTTAAGTAATTTGCTCAGATGGCCCTTTTCTTTGATCTTTTTTTGGTTGTGTTGAATTGAACCCTTAGGATGTTAGTCCTGATAAGCCAATTTATGGAAATCTCTGGGGGTCCTGGGTCGGAATTTGGGTCTTGGATCAGCCTTGGGCTCTTTGAGTCACTTGTGACCTAATTCAAAGAGACCCAGCTGTTTCTGAGCCCAAGATTGTTTGGTAGCTTAGGTAATTTTCAGGGTTTTTAAGGGTAATATGGGTTAATTAAGTCAAGGAATCTTGCAGTAACTACTTGAGAAATCCCTAGAAGCTTCTAGCAAGGGCCTTTAATTAATTTTCAATTGCTAACTTGATAAACAAGTCAAAAAATGAGGGGCTAAAGTGCAAACTAAAAGGTGCAGGGCTGCCCTAATGGCTGACCTATAAAAGCATGCCTTCCTTGCTTTAGAAGTCTGATTTTAGAGCCTGGAGATTTTTGGAAGAGAGAAAAAATCCCCAAAAATACCAACGACTACAAATTTCTACTATTCTATTGAATTCCTTTTCTGATTTTTGAGGTTTCCAACTTCTGAAAGAATTACTGAGCAATTGAAGGTTAAAATGGCTTGATTTTGGTTGGTTTGCATGGATTCCAGTTCAATTTTGGTTTATATGTGATTGCTGAACATTGTTTGAAAGTCCTGGTATTTCGAACCTATTTCAAAATCGATTTTCCTTGGTTACTTTTGGGTTAACCCTGTTGCTGATCCTTAATACTGCTTGGTAATTCAACATTTCTGTTTTTGTCTTCAAATTCTAGGTAACCTTTTTCATATTACACCTTTTGTGATGTTTGGCTTGATGAATGAAGATGGAAATGCTAAATTCAAACGTGCTTTTCACCCTTCTATCATGAGTTAATTATGTCATTTGTATTTCTGGTTTTATAGCTTAGTTTATTGCAATTTCTAATTAAGTATAATGTGCTCAATCTAGCTCTTAGTTAGCTTCATTTTAAAGTTTGAGCTCAATATAGATGAGCTGATGTTCTATAAGCTGCCTCCTTATGCTACATTTTCTTTCTTCATTCGACTGTTGAGCATGCTGCACAGATCCACCTTTATGTGAAATAGATAGATTTATTTGTGGTCAAATTGGAACTATTGTAAGACTGAATAGATAATTTTGATATACATGCATTTTGAAAGAGTCTTGATAATTATAAATGTCTTTCATGCTGAAATTAGCTGTTAAGTCATTCTTTGGTCTAGTATTCTGTTGGTGATGTTGCACAATATTCACCCATTAGTTTTGGTTGAAGGTTTTCTTATGAATTCTGAGTTTTGTAATTGGCATTTAAGGAATTTGATTTGTAATATGTCAATAATAGGTTTAGTTTCTTTTTAATTTGATCATGAGCAATTATAATCGAACTTCGTTGGTTTGTGACATTCAACCAATAATTTCAAATTAAAAAAGTATAAACAAAGTTCAAATTCATTTTCATGTGTTTATTGTTCGAAATGCAAGTATTGCTGCTGGCTGCCAAGACGATTGAAATTGGGCCTTGTGTTGATACGAGAGCCCAACCAGTAAACCCAGTCCAGCTGGAGCCCATTTCACTTTAATTTAGGTCCTTGTAGATCCCAATTTGGCTGTTGATTGTTTATAATAAATTTCGCAATCTATTGGGCCTTACGATGGGCCCAAGTTTCGACTCTAAATCATCAGTTCTGTCCCTCAAAAGGATATTTGGGCTAGTTTACACCATAACATAGTTTTACCCTTTAAATATTAGATAGTCGAGTTCTTTCATTTAATAAATCTAGGAGAGCCATAATTAGATAACAAATAGCTTATGGCCTTCCAAATTCTAGGTTGAATATCATTTAAAAAGTGAAATTGAGGTGCGCTGCGCCAAATAAAATCACAAATGCACGGCCCTCATTTAATTTATATCTTTAAAATCCTTAGAATTCGAGACGTTTCATTTAGCGAATTTTCATGGCCTCCTGCAAAGTTAACAACGCGTTGGTCGCTTTAGGCCCGTTATTTAATAATATTACCTTCTTAAACTCGGGTGTGCATTTCATGTGACCCAAATCCAAATCCTAAAACGTTGAATGAAATGTGCTTTAGATTGCCGGTGCATTTCATGTGATGCAGTCCAAAGATACGTTTTAAACGACGTTCAATCTTCCTTAAAAATTAATTAAAAGCGGTTAATAGTTTAAAATTACACCATAGGCTAAAAAATATAAAATCAGATAATAAGCCAATTATAATAGTTTAAGCGTCCGTGCTAGAACCACGGAATCTGGGGGTGCCTAACACCTTTCCCTGGGTTAACAGAATTCCATATTCAGAATTTCTGGTTCGCAGACTTCACAAGGAAAGTCGAATTTTCCTCGATTTGGGATTTAAAATAAATCAGTGACTTGGGACACCAGAAAACAAACTATCCCAAGTGGCGACTCTGAAATCAAATAAATAATCTCATTTCGAATAATGTCACTTAAAGTGGAAAAACTCCCTTAAATACACTACTTTTTGGGGTGGCGTGTAAAAAAAGGAGGTGTGATAGCTCTGGCGACTCTCCTGGGGATGCAAACCCAGAATTTTGATTCAGGGTTCAAGAATTTGAGCTTAGAGTAGCTGTTATGATTGGCTTTATTTATTATCTGATTTTTCTGCAAGTTTCATGCTAAATGTGCTAAATGCTTTACCGCTTTGATATTTGTTGAATTGTATATATAAACTTCTACGAAACCCTTCCTCTCTCTGAGTCTTCTACATCATGGAGAAGGGTGCACTTCGTGTGACTTCTCTTCTGATTAGAGTCTTATCCCATATAGAACGAGGTTCGGACAAGTTGCTTAGCTGGCAAAGCTTCTGTATTCTCGGTATGCTGCCCCCCCGGCTCGAGTTGTCTGCTCGGGTAAACCACGTCTAGAACAATAAACCCTTGTTTTAAACCTAGTATAACAAAGTCTTATGCCGGATCCCTAGTAGGAACGCTTGTTTTCATCACGTGCATTTGACTTTGGGGACTCAACACAGGGGTTGGGTCCATCTAGGACAGGTATACCCAAATTAAAAGACCATTCTGATGCATCTTACGTGCTACTTGCACATCTATTTGTTTCGGTTTGTATATCGACCGACTTCTAGGATAGGGAAAGAAAATCAAAAAAAGAAGTGAGAGGTAGGTATTTAGAGTATTCTGAAGCTCTGACGGGATTTTGAAAAAAAAATGAGTCAAGATCTTCAAGTGCCATGTTTCCCATGTTCCGTCAAAGCTGACCGAACTACGCGGGTCTGATTCTCACCGGATGTGAGATACATAGGCAAACCTCATCGGTTCCGACCCTAATTTTCAAAAAATCCAAAAATATTTTCTATTAGTTCCTTCTTTAGAAATTTTCTCTTAGAAAATTAAAAAAAAAACAAGTTTTTGAACTCAAAAAAAAATTTCCTTACTTCTTTTACAGCATTTTTTAGAAAATTCCAAAAAAAAAATTTAAAAAATCAAAAATGTTTTTCTTTTGCCTTAAAGCTCCATGGTCTGAGTTTTTTCAAAAAAAAAAAGTTAGTTTACTCAATTTCCAATCTTCCCGAACTATGCAAGGTCTGATTCATGCGGGGTCATGATACGTAGACAATCCCCATCGGATTCGATCATAGCCATAAATAAATTGAGTGAAAAATATACTTGAAAAAAAAAGAGAAAGAAAAATTGAGTGAAAAAGAAAAAAGAAAAATAGTGAAAAAAGAGCGACAAGAAATAAAAGAATTACAAACTAAAAGAGAAAAGAGAGTGCCAAAAAAAGAGCGGCAAAAACAAAAAAAAAGATCAAGAGTGATTAGAGAGAAACAAAGATAAAGAAAGTGGGCAATACTGAAAGAGTTAGTTAAGACCGGGATGAAACATGCAACCATTCAAATACATGGTAGAAGCGTTTAACTGTTAGGTGCATCGCATCCCAACGTGCGATTTCCTATATGTTAAGCAACAGTTGCTGAAGAGAATAAGATATTGCTTCTCCGCATATGGAAAATGTGGGACGCCTGGTCTAATGGTAGGGAACTGCCAAGTGCAATCCCTGGGTTCCCTGAGTTGATCCCCAGGTTAGGTGAGGTTACCAATGCCTCTGTGCCCAACCCGCTCATCCCATGCGGGCACCCTCTAATGCCCTCCAATGATCCTGGCATGCCTTCTGTGGTTCGGCCCCAACTACCGACTTCAAGGGCACCGCCTCCAATGTTCATCCTTAAGGGTTCACAACTTCAACCGAAAGTAGCATATGTGACCCCGTACTCTTTCACTCAACCTCCGCGAAATGATCTCTCGGTGGAGCAAGAAAGGTTGTTAAAAATCCTGAGTAAGAGGAAATTGCTCAGAAGATGAAGAGCCTGGAACAAATCTTGAAAAACATGCAAGGTTTGAGTGGCCAAAAGAGTGTCTCATACTCCGACCTCTATATGTTTCCCCATGTCCACTTGCCAGTTGGCTTTAAGATGCCAAAATTTTAAAAGTACGACGGGCGTGGAGACCCGGTCGCTCATCTGAAATGATATTGTAACTAGTTGAGGGGTGCTGTTGGAAAAGAGGAGCTACTAATGGCCTATTTTGGGGAAAGCCTCACTGGAATCACTTTTGAGTGGTATACGGATCAAGAAATTACTCATTGGCACGTGTGAGATGATATGTCCAGAGATTTTGTCTGCCAATTTCAGTATAATACGGACATCGTTCCTGACAGAAACACTTTGTCTAATTTGAACAGGAAAATCACGGAAAGCTTTCGCGAATATGCTATCAAATGGCGCGAGCAAGCTGCCAGGGTAAAGCCTCCAGTGGATAAAATTGAAATGGTCACTGTCTTTCTACAGGCCCAAGAGGCTGACTACTTCTAGAACATGATGTCTGTTGTGGGTAAGCCGTTCGCTGAGGCTATCAAAATTGGTGAAATGGTTGAAAATGGTCTAAAAACGGGCTGAATCTTAAGTCATGCTGCTTTCAAAACTACATCACCAGATCTTCAAAATAGTTCGGAGGGTTTGATGAACAAAAATGGGAGTGAGGAGGGAGTCATGATGGTTTCAAACTCGAGGGGGGCCCGCCGGTCATTCAGCCAGTCATATGTGCCTCCTATCGTCCCACTACACTATTGTCCCCTTCAAAATGTTGTTTATGCCATGGCACTGCCTCCCCATATGGCGATGAACACGCAACCTTACCCGCGGCCACAACATTATACACAAAACCAAGCTCCACTTCCCAAAAATGTCCATCCTTACCAAGCTTTATATAATCCTCAACAAAATGATCCCCAATACAATCCTCGCCCAAGAGAGCCTTTCAGAAAGAATCAGTACAACTCTATTGGTGAATCATATTCAAGCTTGTTCCAAAAGGTAATCAGGCTAAATCTATTGCAGCCAGAGGCCCCGAACTGGCTAAACCCCGAGTCCCCCTCGCACCGAGCTGATGCTATATGTGAATACCACTATGGAGTAGTGGGACACAGTATAGAGGACTGTTAGACCCTCTAAAGGGCAGTTGAGGATTCGATTGAAGCTAAAAGAATCATTTTTCGGGATGAAGATGCTCCTAATGTGATGAACAATCTATTGCCTGCCAATAACATCGAGCCAATGGTCGGAATCATTTGTGAAGATGAGGAATTTTATCCGGCACTAAAGGCCATTGCAGCCATTACTAAGACACAAGGAAAATCGCAAATGGTCGCCAAGCATTAAAGTTCCCCATCAAACGGGAGTCTCAATGGCCAATCTTGCTATTCTTTCTGCGTCCGGATTATCTCAAGATGTGATCCGGATGTTTTACTTTATTGTCTTACTTTCCGATGTAAACCCTTCTATCTTCAAAACAAAAAAAATCAAAAAATCAAAGAAAAATCAAATGGAATTAATATTCCATTGTCCAGGAATGTCTTTTTTTTAATGTTGTCATTTTTCTTATTCTCTTTTCAGTTCTGTTAAATGTGGCTTTAAATAATATGACATGCTTGTGGAATTCATGCACAGATCCAAACACGCTGTCTAATTGTGAAATAATTAACCAAGAACCGAAATACAATGAAGAAGAGGCTTTTAGGAAAATAAATCAAGAATTGGAATACTTTGAGAATAAACCTAAGCCAAACTTAAATGATACCGAGCCGGTTAACTTGGGTAGTTCTGAAGAAATCTTGGAAACCAAGATAAGCATTCACACGGACGGGAAAACCCAGGATGTAATAATTCAACTCCTGTTTGAATTCAAAGATATATTTGCTTGGTCGTATGACGAAGAGGTATCGAGTTAGATCCAACAAAAATAAAAACTATCCAGGATTTGCCTCCTCCGAGAACTAAGAAAGATGTAAGGAGCTTGTTGGGAAGATTAAACTATATCAGCCGGTTCATTGCTCAGATGACATCCACATGTGAGCCCATATTCAAATTGTTGAAAAAATATGCAGCAATCGAGTGGACAGATGAATGTCAAGAAGCTTTTGATAAGATCAAGGAATATCTGTCAAATCTGCCAGTCTTGGTCCAACCAGAGCCCGGGAGGCCTCTTTTCTTGTACCTAACGGTCTTGATCATCGGACAACATGATGTAATCGGGAAGAAAGAACATGCGATCTACTACCTCAGCAAGAAGTTTACCAGCTATGAAGCTAAGTATACTCTGTTGGAGAGAACCTGTTGTGCCTTAACTTGGGTCGCTCAGAAGCTGAGACATTATCTGCAAGCCTACACCACCTACCTCATAACCACGTTGGATCATTTGACATACATATTCCAGAAATCGATGTCCACGGGAATATTAGCGAAGTGGCAGATCTGGATCACTAAATTTGATATAGTCTATGTCACTCGCATGGCAATGAAAGCCCAGGCCTTGGCAGATCATTTAGCTAAAAATCCGGTTGATGAAGAATACCAACCTTTAAACACTTACTTCCCGGATGAAGAGGTAAACTCAATCGAGGTGATATCCGAGGATACTACTGCTTGGAAAATGTTCTTTGATGCGGCGGTAAACGCAAAAGGTGTTGGAATTGGGGCAATCTTAATCTCACCAACTGGTCAGCACTACCCAGCCACAGCTAGGCTTCAGTTTTTCTGCACAAACAACACTGCTGAGTATGAAGCCTGCATTATGGGTATAAACATAGTGATCGACCAAGATATAGAAGAGTTGTTGACTATGGGAGACTCAGATCTGATTATCCAGATAGCCCAAGGAGAATTGGAAACCCGAGATGTTAAACTTATTCCCTATAGGCAACATGTGGAAGATCTTAGCAAGCGGTTCAAGTCAATAGAGTTCAGGTACATCCCTCGTTGTCACAATGAACTAGCTGATGCACTCGGCAGTCTGGCCTCGATGTTGCCCTACCCAGGCAATGCCCACATTGATCCCTTGGATATCCAAATCAAGGAAAGGCATGGGTACTGCAGTACGGTTGAGGCAGAACCAATCATCCAGCCATGGTACCATGACATCAAAAGGTTTCAAAAAATTCAAGAATACTCGGACGGCATGCACCTCCCACAAGTGGTTTCTTCTTAAGTGGTGAGGTCTTGTAAAAAAGGACCCCGGATCTCAATTTATTAAGGTGTGTTGACGTCGAAGAGGCCGGAAGGATAATGCATGAAGTACATGCAGAAGTGTGTGCACCCCACATGAACAGGTATGTTTTGGCAAAGAAAATTCTTCTAGCAGGCTATTACTGGATAACCATGGAAAAGGATTGCTTCAGTTTGTTTGGAAGTGCTATCAGTGTCAGGTGCACGGTGATTTGATTCATGCACCTCCTACAGAACTACATCCCATGTCAGCGCCTTCGCCGTTTGTCGCTTGGGGCATGGATGACATAGGGTCGATCAAGCCGAAAGCCTCAAATGGGCACAGATTCATACTGGTTGTCATTGACTACTTCACAAAGTGGGTTGAAGCCATCACTCTCAAGTCGGTCACTAAGAAAGCTGTGGTAGATTTTGTGCACTCCAATCTTATTTGCCGTTTTGGCATTCCTGCAACTATTATCATGGATAATGCTGCAAATCTGAATAGTCGTTTGATGGGAGAGATATGCGAACAATTCAAAATAACGCATAGGAACTCTACTCCTTACCAGCCCAAAGCCAATGTTGCTGTTGAAGCAACAAACAAGAACATCAAGAAGATTTTGAGAAAGATGATTCAAAGCTCCAGGCAATGGCATGAAAAGTTTCCTTTCGCATTAATGGGATATCACACCATGGTACGCATATCGATAGGAGCAACCCCATATCCTTTTGTATATGGAACTGAGGCTATAATACCTGCGGAGGTGGAAATCCCGTCTCTCCGGATCACCATTGAAGTTGAGATTGAGAACAGTGAGTGGGTCAAGACTCGTCTGGAACAGCTGACCCTAATTTATGAAAAGCGAATGGCTACGGTCTGCCACGGGCAATTGTACCAATAAAGAATAGCCCGTGCTTATAACAAGAAAGTGCGGCCCAGGAATTTTGAAGTGGGACAACTTGTGTTAAGGCGCATTCTTCCTCATCACCAGGAAGCAAAAGTAAAATTTGCTCCAAATTGGAAGGGCCCATACATCATGAGAACGATATTGTCGAGAGGGACATTGTATCTGGGCGATGTCGAAGGAAATGATCCCGAAGCAGTTGTGAATGCAGACGCAGTAAAAAGGTACTATGTTTAGGATTTCTGCAGCAATGACTTTGTTCAATTGGGATGACGAAGTCTTTCTTTCTTGCTATCCAAACACTATAAATCTTTCGTAAACCCTTTGAGCCGGTTACTCTTCCTTGATTACCCTCTTTGGCACCCGAAAGTACTATTGAAAAAAAAATGATGATTTAAAAATGATGAAAAAACAAAAAGAAGAAAAAAAATAGAAAAACAACAAAAAACAAAATTGCCTGAACTACGTCTGACTTGATTCCGAAAGGATACGTAGATAGCCTCTCTCTGGGGTTCAGTCACATCAAAACAAAAATACCAATTCCTCCCCCCCCCCCCAAAGTGAAACTGGGGTAGATTATATAATGG
>MDKF010375855.1:0-37010 GCA_026770625.1 Nicotiana glauca
CCCACCCCCGCGGCTGAATACTTTGTGTAGTATATATAGCGTATTAGGTCTAGGTTTAAGGTATCGGGCTTGGGTATTGGGCTAGGTCTTGGGTCCGAAAATTGGGCCTAAAATGGGTCGTTTGAACCCAAATGTTATTCTTTTCCCCGCAACCGAGAATAAAAATACGATCTTATTTAATTAAACATACGTAGCAAAATAACTATCAAAATAAGACTGACAATTAAAACAAAAACTATTTTTTGAGTTTTTTCAAGATTAAAGTAACTACAAAACATTAATGAAACTATTTTTTGTAATTTTTGTTTTTTATATAAAGATAAAATATAAAGTACTATTTTTGTATTTTTTAAATATTAAAATGACTGCAAAATATTAATGAAACTATTTTTTTTTTGTATTTTCAAAATTATATATAAAGATTAAAAATAAGGTACTATTTTTGTATTTTCCAAGTTTATGAGAAATACATAAACTAAGTTTATATATCTTTTTTTTTAAGGTAAAAAATAAAGTAAAAGAGTCAAAATTAGCTGAAATAGCTATATTAGACCTAAATTAAATATTTATTCTAAAAATGTGAAAATTCTTGGGGAGGGTCAAAAATCACACGTCTACAACCGCTACACCACTTTCATCTACAAACGAATTTGAAGATGGTTCTTCACTGTCAGCATTTTCTTCTTGGAATTCATTGAACGCTGCTATGGCTTTATCATAAGATTTGAAAGACTGGAAGATGCTTCCTTTAATACCTATAACCATATGACCACACTCACACTAAGAATTGTATAATCTGGGCCTTTTACCACGAAATACCATATACACCTTCGTTGCCGATATATTATTAGCTTGACAATTTTTTCTGAACTCATAGAACGATGATATGGCTTCATCATACGATTTGATAGCCTTGAAGATGCTACCCTTGACACAGTAACCATAGGATCATGCTGACGCCAAGAGTTGTATAATCCAAGCCTCTTACCACGAAATAAAATATAGACTTTCGAAGCATTATTCCTCTTCTAGTTCCCCATTCCTTAATTTAATCCTTATCTAAAAAAAAGATAAAAGATGAAGAAAGAGAAAATAAAAATAGGAAAATGAGGGATAGAAAAGCTTCTTAGGTGAAGCACTATATATTTAAGAGTTTAGGGTTAGAAAGTGACTGATGCAAGATGAGTATAGTAGTTTAAATGTGTATGTATATCCTCTAGTATTATGTGTATATTTTAATATATTTCATTTGGTATAATATGTGTATATGTGCATTGAGTGCTTTATGGAAAATGATGTAGCCATGCATGTGTATATGTGAATGGGGCCTTGGGAAGGTAATACAATTAAAATAATGAGAGAGTTGTTTGAAAAAAATGAATAAAAATAAAAATTCGCTAAAGGGTAGAGATGAAAAACAAAAATACACAATTATCTATTATGCCCTCAAAAGTCGTGCGAAGTTACCATAATGCCTCCATTCTGGATATTTGGGCCATTATTAGTATGGCCAACTATATTTTCCGTAGTTTTATTTTATAAATGTTTTAATCAAGCATATTTTACAGCTGGTTTAATTAATTATCTCTACACATGAACTTTCATATTGAAACAAACGGAATATATCTTTTCACTGTTATACCATTAATATTCCCCTTTAAAACAAATCTCATTGAAGGCTTTGAAGCCACATACATAACACTAAGAATTAAACTACTTGAGGTTTCCAAAGTGGTGGTCAAAATTTGAAATAATGATTATTGAAAGTAATCCACTAGTAATTAGTCTAATAGGTTGAGAAAGGCTTTGTGAAATTATCGCATAATCTTTTATGCCATGTTCAACAAGATAACATGACTTTCCTAAAATCACCAAAATGTGGTGCACCATCGAAGAATAATGTTCTCTTCCAATAATATATTAACAAAAGAATCAACTTTCTAGTTGACTTGCACTAGAAATTAATTCTTTCAAATTTAGAGCTAGCAAAGGGAATCCTATCCCCTTTACCATCAATTTGTGTGGCTTGGTGAGCAACAAAATAGGTGAAAATTTTAGAAATCAGTGTTCAAATCATAAAGATATAAAAATACTGTTGGACTTTAAGCTATTGGGCTTTAAAGACTAGAAGTGTGAATTGAGAAATAGTGGAAAATAAAATGGAGGAAAATGAAAAATTTGAATCAAGTGAGCTTTGTCAAATAAAATTTGTCTCTTATTGGTGAGGGACAACTACACTTGTGTGTATAAATATAGGATCACTTCATAGAGCTCTTAACGGAGTTGAAGAGAATGAAGCCTCGCGCCATCGTCGTAGCTTGGCTCAGGTTCGGATTTGGATTTGGAAAATGATCGATCAATGAGATTAATTTTTTGAAAAAGTTTATTTAATTAATTATTTAAAAAATAATTAAGTGCCAGTCAGTTCATTAACGGAATTAACTGGAATTCAAAACACTGAACTTTGGTTTTCCCTTTTAAAAAGACACCTCTTCCTTTCAAATATCTGTTCACATTATGAACAGACATCACACCTCTTCCGACAATTACCTATAAATTCCGAGGCATAGCTTCCTTTTCATACATTGAAAAATATAGAACTTTCTTCTGAAAATCCTGCATTCTACTTCGCAGTTTCTATTTTAAATTCGTAAGTGTGATTTTGTTCCGTCCTTTGAGTTCGTTGGTATCCTGCAGTCTGTATTACCACTATTGCAAAAAAGTTTATTCCGTTTCATCCTGGAAGGATTTAATCCATTACCTTGGCAACTTGTGAGGGGGTTAAAATTCGTTAAGAAAGCACAAGGAAATTGTGGACTCGGAATATTTCTTATTATTTATAGCTTTTCAGTTTCTTCTAACAGGTTTTTCCTAATTTTTATTTTAACACAGTAGCGACAACAAGCTTAAGGAATTTTAAATTAACGTTTCTGTGTTGAAATCTATATTGAACTGTTATCTATATTTTGTATACTGGTTTGGAGACTAAAGCCTTGGTGCTTTCTACTCCGATATATTTTTTACTCCGGTTTAAAGAACATAAAAACTTTACCGGGGTATTAAATTTGAATACGATTTGAAGAATATAATAAACTTCACCGTTTATATTTTGAATGTTTGGTTTGGTATTCATTTTGAAGATATTAAACCTTCACTGATTTTAAAAAGTTCTGTTTGTTGCCAACTTTACAGAAAAAATGGCAAATGAGGACCAAACTAATGCTAACGGAACGGGTGCTACTGTTACGAGTGTTGCTACCTCATCGAGCCGTTCAACTCCTGCTCATGCTATGGCACCAGCAGAAAAACCCAGAAAATTTTCCGATATTGACTTCAAACGTTGGCAAATGAAGATGCTCTTCTATCTTACTACGTTGAGTTTGTAGCGATTCATCAAGGAGGATCCTCCGGTCGTGGCTGAAGTCACTCTAGATGACGAACGATTTGTTATAACTAAAGCATGGAAACATTCTAATTTCTTGTGCAAAAACTACATTTTGAATTGTTTGGAAGATAGCTTGTACAATGTCTATAGTGTCATGGAAACTTCAAAAGTATTATGGAATGTGCTTGAGAAGAAGTGCAAGACTGAGGATGCCGGACTTAAGAAGTTCGTGGTTGAAAGGTTTTTGGATTTCAATATGGTTGACACTAGGCCGATCATAACTCAAGTCCAAGAATTACAAGTCATTATGAATGACCTCCTTGCTGAAGGTATGGTCATAAATGAGGCCTTTCAAGTTGCCGCTTTCATTGAGAAGTTACTTCCATTGTGGAAGGACTTTAAGAACTATCTAAAACACAAGCGTAAGGAAATGATACTTGAAGATTTGATTGTTCGTTTGAGGATAGAAAAAGACAACAAAAATGCTGAAAAGAAGTCACGTGGAAACTCAACAATAATAAGGGCTAACATTATTGAGGAGGCACCAAAAAATAAGAAGAGAAAGAAGGTTTCTGGACCAAAGAATTACCCAAGCAAGAAAAATTTCAAGGGTAATTTCAACAACTGTGGAAAGTCTGGGCATAAGGCCGTGGACTGTCGTGCACCAAAGAATGATGTACAAAAGAATAAGAAGAAGAAGAATCAAGCTAACATGGTTGAAAATGTTGAAGAAATGAAGGACTTGTGTGACATGTTGTCTGAATGCAACTTGGTAGGAAATCCTAAAGAATGGTGGATTGATTTTGGAGCCACCCGCCATGTTTGTGCTAATAAGAAGTTATTTTCTTCCTATGCCCCCGCAGGACCCGACGAGACAATTTTTATGGGAAATTCGTCTATAGCCAAAATTGAAGGAGTTGGCAAGATTGCGTTGAAGATGACGTCGAGAAAAATTGTGACTCTAAACCAAGTTCTCCATGTTCTAGAAATTCGCAAGAATCTTGTGTCTACCTCACTTCTTGTCAAGAATGGATTCAAATATATTTTTGTTTCTAATAGTGTTGTACTAAGTAAGAATGATGTGTATGTAGGAAAAGGTTACCTGAATGAGGGCCTTTTTAAGCTAAATGTAATAACAGTTCCTATCAATAAAGTTAATGCTTCTTCTTACTTACTTGAGTCAAACACTTTATGGCATGCACGCTAGGTCACATCAACTTCAAAACATTGCGAAAAATGATAAATTTGGAAGTATTGCCAAAATTTGATTGCATTAATTCCAAATGTCAAATATGCGTGGAATCAAAGTATGCTAAGCATCCTTATAAGTCTGTTGAAAGGAGTTCAAGTCCTTTAGACTTAATTCACACAGATATTTGTGACATGAAGTCAACACCATCTCGCGGTGGGAAAAAATATTTTATTACTTTTATTGACGATAGTACGAGATATTGCTATATTTATTTACTTAATAACAAAGATGAAGCAATTGATGCTTTCAAACAATACAAGAGTGAAGTTGAAATACAACTAAACAAAAAGATCAAAATGATAAGAAGTGATCGGGGTGGCGAATATGAATCTCCTTTTGAAGAAATATGTTTGAAAAATGGAATTATTCACCAAACAACTACTCCTTACTCTCCACAATATAATGGAATTGCGGAGAAAAAGAATCGAACGTTGAAAGAGATGATGAATGCGTTGTTGATAAGTTCTGGTTTATCACAGAACTTGTGGGGGGAAGCTATACTTACATCTAACCGAATAATTAACCGTGTACCTCATAGTAAAACACATTCCATTCCTTATGAAAAATAGAAAGGAAGGAAGCCCAGCTTGAAATACTTCAAAGTGTGGGGTCGTTTAGCTAAGGTACAAATTCCTATTAAGATAGGTCCAAAAACGGTTGATTGTGTATTTATTGGATATGTAACCAATAGCAAGGCATATCGTTTTGTGGTTCATAAATCAGAAAATCCTGATATCTACGTTAATACGATAATAGAATCAGATAATGCTGAATTCTTTGAAACTATTTATCCATATAAAAAGGAAAGTGATTTGTCCTACCAAAAGTCAAAACGACCTCGGGAGGAAACAACAGATGGTATGCCTAATGAGGAAAATTCGACAAGAAGTAAACATCAAAGAACATCTACTTCATTCGATCCCGATTTTCTAACTTTCCTACTAGAAAATGAGCCTCAAACCTTCAAGGAAGCAATGTCTTCCTCAGAAGCACAATATTGGAAAGAGTCTGTCAATAGTGAAGTAGAATCCATATTGAGCAACCACACCTGGAAATTGGTTGATCTTCCTCGAGGTAACAAAACTTTGGGTTCTAAATGAATTTTTAAGAAGAAAATGAAAGACGATGGTACTATTGACAAATACAAGGCAAGACTTGTTGTCAAAGGATTTAGACAGCGAGAAGGTCTTGACTATTTTGACACATACTCGCTGGTAACAAGAATTACATCCATTCTGATGCTAATAACCTAGCCGCCTTGTATGGTCTTCAAATCCATCAAATGGATGTAAAAATAGCCTTCTTAAATGGTGATCTAGAGGAAGAAATTTACATGAACCGACCTGAAGGGTTTGTGGTTCCGGAAAAATAAAAGAAGGTGTGTCGACTTGTTAAGTCCCTTTATGGACTAAAACAAGCACCCAAGCAATGGCATGCAAAATTTGACCAAACAATGTTGTCAAATGGCTTTAAGATTAATGATTATGATAAATGTGTTTACTTTAAGAACGTTCCAAATCATGTAATCATTATTTACTTATATGTTAATGATATGCTAATAATAAGCAAAGACATTGCCGACATTCAAGCTACTAAGCATATGCTTGCTAATAAGTTTGATATGAAAGACTTAGGAGTTGCCGATGTAATTCTAGGAATTAAAATTCAGAGGACTCCTCAGGGTTTGGCTTTGTCTCAATCACATTACGTGAAAATGGTACTTGAAAAATTCAAATACTTGGAATTTAGAAGTGCAAGAACTCCAATTGACTTAAACCATCATCTTGTAAAGAATAAAGGTGAAAGCACATCTCAATTGGATTATGCTCGTATGTTAGGAAGCTTAATGTATATCATGAACTGTACACATCCTGATATAGCTTGTGCAATAAGTAAACTTAGTCGATTCACAAATAATCCCAACAAACATCACTGTGTGGCAATGAAACGAGTTCTGGGATATTTGGAATATACCCAAGACTACGCTTTGCACTACAATAAATATCTTGCAGTTATCGAAGGATATAGTGATGCAAATTCGATAACCGGCTCAACAAAAACAAAGTCCACAAGTGGATATATTTTTACTGTTGGTGGGGGAGCAGTATCTTGGAAGTCTTCCAAACAGACATGCATCGCTCGCTCTACAATAGAATCAGAGTTTATAGCTTTGGATAAGGCCGGTGAAGAAGCTGAATGGCTTCAAAATTTCTTAGAAGACATTCAGTTCTGGCCAAAACCTTTGGCTCTTATATGTATACATTATGATAGTGAGGCTGCAATAGGACGGGCAGGGAGCATTATGTATAACAGAAAGTCTCATCATATACAACGAAGACATAAAACCGTTAGACAACTACTCTCTAGTGGAATTATCACTATTGATTATGTAAGATCAAAGGATAATGTGGCGGATCCGCTTACAAAATGCCTAACAAGAGAGGGAGTTGAGAAATTATCTAAGGGAATGGGACTATGGCCGAGGACAAGTCATCATGGCGGTAACTCTACCTAGAATTTTGGATATTCCGAGATCTAGGTTCAAGGAGTTCAAACAAAATTGTGATTAACCAGTTCAGCATTGTCAAAGTAAAATCTTTGGTCCCTTCTCGTGATGAAGACAATGTTCAGTAACAAGGATAGAACTTTACACGTTCTTTAATGATTACCTAAGTTTGTGTGGTATTTATCAAATAGTGTCAATCTAAAGGATTAACGTTTAGGAATCACCTATTTAAGTGTGAAGTGGAAGTTGCTTCAATGAGAATTCTGTAAGGCCAATTCTCTACGCACTTATGAAACCAGGCGGTATTCATGGCTGAAACGAGCACAACAATGAGAACCAAAAGACGGTTAAGTGTTGGTTGTGTGACATATGGTTGTCTAGGTATACACTAAAGTTCGACGGTTCAAAGATATCAAATCTACCGATTGATCGAGTATATCCGACATATGCTGACTACGAAAAGTTCAAAGGAAAACTTACTTATCCGAATGCAATTAATCCTTACTTGCAAATCACACAGCTTTGATCTATGTTCATTCTTGTTACAATCATTCCCATTCATGTAGGGGATTGTTGGACTTTAAGCCATTGGGCTAAGCCATTGGGCTTTAAGGACTAGAAGTGTGAATTGAGAAATGGTGAGAAATAAAATGGAGGAAAATAAAAAATTTGGAAAATTTGAATCAAGTGAGCTTTGTCAAATGAACTTAGTCCCTCATTGGGGAGGGACAACTACACTTGTGTGTATAAATATAAGATCACTTCTTAGAGCTCTTAAAGGAGTTGAAGAGAATGAAATATTGCGTCATCGTCGTCGCTCGGCTCGGCTTCAGATTCGGTTTGTCAAATGATCGATCGATGAGATTAATTTTTTGATAAAGTTTATTTAATTAATTATTTAAAAATTAATTAAGTGCCATTTCAGTTCATTAACGGAATTAACTGGAATTCAAAATGCTGAACGTTGGTATTCCCTTTTGAACAGACCCTCTTCCTTTCAAATATCTGTTCACATTATGAATAGACATCACACCTCTTCCGACAATTGCCTATAAATTTCGTGGCATGGCTTGCTTTTCATACACTGAAAAATATAGAACTTCCTTCTGAAAATCCTGCATTCTACTTTGCAGTTTCTCTTTCAAATTCGTAAGTGTGATTTTGTTCTGTCCTTTGAGCTCGTTGGTATCATGCAGTTTGTATTGCCACTGTTGCAGGAAGGTTTATTCTGTTTCATCCTGGGAGGATTTAATCCATTACCTTGGCAACTTGTGGGAGGTTAAAATTCCTTAAGGACGCACAAAGAAATTGTGGACTCGGAATATTTCTTATCGTTTACAACTTTTCAGTTTCTTCTAAAAGTTTTTTCCTAATTTCTATTTTAACACAGTAGCGACAATAAATACTACATTGATTTTGCCTAAGCCTTCGATAATAGAGTTAAATCAATGCATTAGTTAGCGTAAGATAGCTGGTACTAAGTGAAATATACAAATGCACACAATCTGATCCGAACATTACCAATAAAAATAAAATAAAAGAATAACTTTTGTGATGTTAAAAAAGATAGGGCCATTTTCTTTCTTTTTTCTTCTCACCTTTAAAAAGCTGTCTTTTTGAAGGGGGAATAGGGAAGAGAAAAAGTGGGAATAGAGAACTCCACTCAAATGTTTTAAAAGACTTGTGTTAGTCCACCCTTTTCTTTATGATCCATTGTGCATACACTCCCAACTTAGTTCTCCACTCAATTATCCCTCAATTCGTGACAAGAAAAGGAGGAGTTATTACGGTCTTTCGCTAGGATTCCCTTCATTGACAAAGTGTGCGCAGATGAATCATTTGATGCCCCCATTTGCCACTAATTCAAATTGGATGAGAAGTTACTCTTTCTACAGAAAAAGTTTTAGAAAAAAAAAAAAGGTTTATATGCACGCAATCCACCTTTTATTGTACATAGATTTTTATTTCTATTTGAAATATATTTTATATCTTTCATGTTTGGAAACTGATTTGGATTCTACTTAACGTATGAATTAGTCGTGAATTTACATAATAGTACGACCCTATTGTTGTTACACGCAAAACGAAATTAAAAATGAAACAACATATACTTCCTCGGATAAATAATTAATTGACATAGAGATTTTTAAAAAATTGTATTCTTTTGTGACATTGGTTATAAAATAATCGTTTGAGGTCTAAGGTGCAAATTATCTCCTACGAGGGAGTATTGCATAATTATTTCAAGGGTTTGGAGTTCCATGAAACACTATACTGAATTCAACTTTCAAGTAAATGTAAATTTACAGAAATTTGGAAGAATTAATTTATTATTGAGAAAAGTTTATCTATGAATTATCCTAAATAACTCAATGTCGTTGTTGGTACAATTTTGACCCATTTATAATTTTGCCATTAGCAAATTCATCTCGTATTTGTCCTTGTTATTAACGGATCTCCAACTTAAAATCGATAAACTCTACATCTTCAAGTTCTTTAAAAGTTTACCCCTCAATTTCTTAGTATTATTTAAAATTATCTTCAAGTGGAATCTCCTCCATTAGGGAATGGGGGCAAAAACAAGACTTTTTCTAGTGATATGTTAATATTAGATGGAAAAAGTGCTCAATTTGGAGCAAATTTTTTGTGTATTAGTACAACATAAGGATTTATTCTCTATTTTTTGTTTTCTTGTCTCTCGCATAGAACTTTGAAAAGTTACCTGTTGACATTGTATTGAAAAGTTTATTCTTGAAAGGATAGTTAATGCAAAATAAAATTTGAATAAAAATACTTATAGCTGAAACAGGGAAAAATTCAGCATAGTGTACTCAAGTTTGAAACTTTTACAAGTGAAACTCCAACCTATTATGATAGATTTTGAAATTTTTTATAAAGATACCACCAATGAAAGTAGTTCATTATTTTCTCAGATACCATCCATAAAATTCCCCCATTTAGTTTTCTTTATTTGTTCACTTCTTTTTTTCCTTCTTGTTTATTCCCTACTTATCCAATTATTTGTGACTTGTGTAAAGTTGTTATGTTTGTAACTGCTTGGTAAATTTTTCGAAATACCATTATGAAGCATTCGTTTCTCCCAATACTTGAAATTTATTTGAACTTCTCTCCAACACTCTATATATATATATATATATATATATATATATATAAGCAGTTTGACCTTTCTAATTATTGTTAATCATATTGACAACCGAACTGAGTATACGCTGAAAACCGGTCTCAGAAGATGAGTGAATTAGAAAGCAACATGTGTCAAGGAAGATCAATTAGCGAGTGATTCAACTATGTTCACATCGGATATAAACTTGTCGCCAGATAAGAAGTAATTAAAGATATGACCGTTATAGAAACATTACATAAGACCCTATGATTCCTCCCGTCTTTATTAGCTTTTATTACCCTTTGATATTCTTTATAGCCAAGCACTAATATTGGTAATCAACGGGTAGATCTTACACTCATAGCTCTAGTATAATAAGGGGCTTACATTCTATTGTAAGACATCAAGAAATAGTAATAGCAAAAGTCTAGTATTCCCTCCCTTCATACAAGTGTTGTCAAGGTTTTTCATTTATTCTTGATCCTGGTGGGAACATTCTTTTTTGTTTTTGAATGATAAGGAAGCGCATATTACAAATAGTGGTACTTAAAAGTCTTTATACAAAATAAAGACCTTGCTTGTCCTTTTTCAAAACAGTTTCAATAAAAAGAGGTGGATGAGCAAGGTAAAAACATCTATTAGGGTTGAAGTGCTTGGTAGCTTGCTTTACTAGTCAATCCGCTACTACATTGCATTCCCTGAAGTTATGCCTGATCATTGGTATTTTCAACTGGTGCATCAATAACCTGCAATTAAGTAAAGTATTGTATTTAACCTTGCTTCAATTGGTGGGAACATTCAAAAATTGTAACGACTCGGCCAATTATTTTTGGAATTTATGCCCCGATCCCCTATTAACTGCTTTTCCCAAGTTTATTTCTGCTATTTTTATTTGGCGGGATGTTCGATTTTGAGTTTCGGAGAGTTTTAGGACATTTAGTCCCTAAATGAGAGCTTAAGTATTGGAAAATTGACCGTAGTTGGAACAGTGTAAAGATGGCCTCGGAATGGAAATCTGATGGTTTCATTAGCTCTTTTGGGTGATTTTAAGGTTAGGAGCGTGATCGGAGTGCGTCTTGAAGGTCCTAGCTAATTTAGGCTGAAAATGCCCAAAGTTGAATTTTGGAAATTTCCGGTTCGATAGTGAGATTTTGATTCGAGGGTCGGAATAGAATTCCGAGAGTTGCAATAGTTCTGTTATGCCATTTGGGATGTGCATGCAAAGTTTCAGGTCATTCGGATGAGGTTTGGTAGACTTTTTAATTGAAAATATATTTTTAGAGTTTTTGAAATTCTTAAGGTTAAATCGGATGAAAATAGGTGTTTTGATGTTATTTTGAGCTTTCCGATGGTTGGAACAAGTTTGAGTGATGTTTTAGGATTGGTTGGCGGGTTTGGTTGAGGTCTCGGGGGCCTCAGGTGTGTTTCAGATGCTCAACGGGCCATTTTTGGAACTTATGGAATTGTTGGACTGCTGGTATCTGGTTGCTTCATTGCGATCGCAGCTCCCTTCTGCGTTCGTGTAGTTTAATTTAGGAGGGGGACCAATTTTTTCTTCGCGATCGCATGACTTGGATTGTGATCGCATAGTGCTGCCCCTTCCTTCTTCGTGTTCACATTTGCCCTTTCCCGTTTGCATAACATAAACATGAGATGGTGGCTCAGTGGTCCCTTTTCCCTTCGCGTTCGCGTGGCTTCAACTGCGATCGCGTAAGCCCACCTTTTCCTCTTACGCGATTGCGAGCATTGTGTCGCGTTCACATAGGCCATTTCAGAAGCTCTTCATTTTTACTCTTCGCGATAGCAGGCCTTCTTTCGCGATCGCAATGTACAAGATACCTCGGCAGAAGTTAAAACCCAAAATCGAGGGTTTAGACCATAACTCATATTTTGGACATGGGAGCTCGGGAGTGTCACGCCCCAAAATTCGAAGAGCGCAACCGGCGCTCAACCGAGTAAACCCGACTGAGCAAGCCTGGCAGGTTTCATACATACTATCCAACCCAACTCATAATTAAATAAGAGATGGACTCCATTAAAAATACTTCGTAACTATTTTATTAACAATTCCATTTCATTTCCATTAGCAGCTTAAATTATAAATGTCAAAATATTAAAAGTTTGTAAATCGTTGCCAAATACCAATATTTCAATCTTAATTTCAATACCCAACACAACTATAAGGCCCCGTGAAATCCCTACTCGAAAACCCGGATTTCGTGGTGCCAAGTTAGGGACATGTGCGGACCTTTTTGGATTAAATAGTGCATTAAAAAGTCAAGAATAAGTTTCCAGAAAAATACAAGAAATGCGGTCCAGAATGCGGTTGCATAATAGAAATGCGGACCGCATATCTGCCGCAGAGTGAGTCAGAGTGTTGGTTAAAATTGAAGTCAGTTACGCGGTCTAAATACGGTCGCATAATTGAAATGCGGACCGCATAGTCGTCGCACTTTCTCCTTTGAATTTTGTGAGTGTCAATTCTGCGGTGCACTTTGCGACTGCAGAACGTGAATGTGGACCGCATTATTACCGCAGACTAAGTCAGAACGTATGATTTTTGGGAGGCATTTTTGCGGTCCATTATGCGGACCACATGTTCATTCTGCGATTGCATATTTCACTTGGGGCTCCAATTTTCTAAGTTTTAACCCGACCTCCCTATCGATATAATCGACATTATAGCTTATTTTAAGGGTGTTTTCTAAGATTTTTAGAGAGAGAGAAAGAGGGCCTCAATGGGGGAAAGTATCACCCATCAAATTATCTTTGATCCTTGCTAAGACATTGAAGAAAATCAAGATAAGACACCTAAGTTCTCATTCCCAAGAGGTAAGACTCATAACCATAGCTCCTATTTCTACACTTAGATATATGGGGGCCAGTAGAAAAGTAATTCAAGAATATAAGAATGATGTTCTCTACATGCATGTCAAACCATAGGATATTGGAAGGTATAAAATTAAAAAGGAGGCAATTGGGGATACAAAATGATAGAAATTCCTCACAAAAAGGGGCCTAAGATAACAATGCACCTTTAATGTTCGATAATATGCTCGAACCAAGCTAGAACTTCAGTTCGTCTCTAATTCTCAATTTAATTTAAAATTCTTGCTCAATAGATCGAAGTGCTAAGAGTTCCGGAAGTTTGTAAAAGAGTAAGGAAAAGCTTTATTGAGGTATATATGGCTAAAATCCCTTTTTATTAGAAATTGAGCTCCGTTGTCATTGCGAAAGTATGGTAAGAGTTAAATTGGCTAGAGTATTGATTGTCATTACGCATTAATTGAATTGCATATAACTATACATATTCGTGAAGTATGTGCATCAATATGAATAGTGCACAAATCTTGATAATTAGAGAATAATGAAAAGTATAATTATGTGTTGAATTACTTGGGCTATAAGCCGACATTGAAACAAGGAACTATTCATGCTAGCTATGTGCTCATTTATCTGTGATTTGTAACTTGAATTATCCTTGATATGTGTGGGATAGATATCTGAAGGTGTTGACTCATGAGAATTGAGTAATACCTCCAATGAGGTGACCTAGCCAGTCGGGTCGTGATCGGACACCATGCCGCACACATGGTGGTAATGTGCCAATATTGGATTCCGGATAAGGGAAATGAAATATTGATTATGAGTAATACCTCCAATTAGGTGACCTAGCCGGTCGGGTCGTGACCGAACTCCGCTCGAGATGGCGGTGGTGATGAGAACAGTGGTGAAAACGTGACAGAATTGCCCTAATATGTGTTATGGAAATTATATGAATTGTTTCTTTGATTTGCCCGTATTAATTACTTGTATATATTTTATAGTTCTTTCTAGTAAAATGGTGTTCAGTTATACATACCAGTACAATTCAAATGTACTGACGTCCCTTTTGCCGGGGACGCTACATTCGTGTTATGATTGTAGGTGGCTCCATAGCGGACAGTGCCGACCGTGTGTAGCGGAGCGTCTTTCTACTCGAAGTCTCGGTGAGCCCCTTATTCTTCCATGGGGCTATATGGTGTATCTTTTGTTATTACAGCTTTTTACTTTTGAGGTATAGTCGGGGCCTTGTTGTCGGCATAGTCGTACTTATCTGTTGTATCTTTAGAGGCTCCAATGACACTAGTGTTGGTTATGTACGAGTTTTGGGGAGTCCACTATATGTATATGTTGTAATCTTACACTTGTGATCTCCTTAAGCCGTAACTCTAATAGAGTCCATGAAGCTTTCTTATGAACGGTAAATTTTTATGATATGAAATGAATCAGTAATGTGGTATACACCGTGTATTATTGTTTAAATAAATCAAAGGCATGAGTTCTGTATTCATATTGAGTTGGGGTAGAAAGTGTTCGGTTAGGCTTGCTCAGTTGGGTTTACTTGATTGAGCGCCGGTCGCGCCTCCCGAGGTTGGGGCATGACAACAACCCACAACCTATCTACTGAGCCTCTAAATATAACTGAAGAATAATACAGAAATGCCGGCAACAAGGTTCCGGCTATACCTTACACAAATACAAAAATAAGACTCTGGGAATAATAGCGGCATAAGCCACGCAGGGCCCCGAGGGGAAAGGGGCTCACCAACACAGCTGATGGAAAGTGGAGGAGGTGCTACTGCAGGTGGACTGGAGTTCCTGCTATAGAACCACCTACAATTATAACACGAATATAGTGCCCCCGGCAAAAGGGACGTCAGTACATTTGAATTGTACTGGTATGTATAACTAAACACCATTTTACTAGAAAGAACTATCAAACAGGTACAAGTAAATAACATGGGTAAATCAAAGATGCAATTCATATAATCTTTCATACGATTTCCAAAACATAGATTAGGGCATTTCTGTCACATGTTCACCACTGTTCTCAATACCACCGCCATCTCGAGCGGAGTCCAGTTACGACCCGACCGGCTAAGTCACCTCATTGGAGGCATTACTCTCAATAAATATTCCATTTCCCCTTATTCAGAATTCAATACTGGCACATTACCACCATGTGTACAGCATGGTGTCCGATCACGACCCGACCGGCTAAGTCACCTCATTTGAGACATTACTCCATTCTCATTAGTCAACACCTCCAAATCTTTATTCCGCACATATCATAACAATTCCTGGGCACTCATGGCCACCATCATCACATCGTTTTTTTCTTTTCAATATTCATTTTACAAGTTGTGATCATAGATATATATATCAAAGATAATTCAAGTTGCAATCACAGGTAAGTGAGCACCTAGCTAGCATGAATAATTCTTTGTTTCGATGTTGGCTTATAGCCCAAGTATTTCAACACATAACTATACTTTTTCATCATTCCCTAATTATAAAGATTGGTACATTATTCACATTGAGGCACATCCTTCACGAATATATATAGATATATGCAAATCAATTAATGCGTAATAACAATCAATACACTAGCCAATTCAACTCTTATCATACTTTTGTAAATGACAACGGAGCTTAATTTCTAATAAAAAGGGAGGTTTTAGCCATACATACCTCAATAAAGCTTTCCTTACTCTTTTACAAATTTCTGGAACTCTTAGCACTTCGATCTATTGAGTAAGAATTACAAATTAAATCGAGAATTAGAGATGAGATTGAGACTCTAGCTTGGTTCAAGCATATTGACAAACCCTAGAGGTGCAATGTGATCTTAGGCCCTTTTTTGAGAGCAATTTATATCACTTTGTACCCCTCTTTAATTCACCACCTCCTACTATTCCAAGGTTTGATATGCATGCAAGGAATCCATTGTTATACCCATGAATAACCTCATTAGTGACCCCTTATATCTGAGAATAAAACAAATAAGAGTTGGGGTGATGAAGTATTACCTCTTGAGATGAAGGTCTAGGGGTCTTCACTTGATTTTCTTTAAGGATTTATCCATATCTTATGGAGTAATTTGATGGGGAGACTTTCCCTCTCTAAAAACCCCCTCCCTCCCTCTAGAAATGCTCAGAAGATGCTTAAAATGAGCTATAACACCGAATATATCGATATGGAGGCCGGGTTAAAAATTAAAAAATTAGAAAAATTGGAGCCCCGAGTCAAATATGCGATCGCATTTGCGATCAAAGATTAAACATGCGGTCCGCATAATGGACCGCAAAATGCTCCCCAGAAACTGGACACTCTGACTGAGTCTGCGGCAGGAATGCGGTCCGCATTCACGTTCTGGGGTCGCAAAGTGCACCACAGAACTGACCCTCGCAAAATTAAAAGGAAAATATGCGATGACTATGTGGTCCACATTTCGATTATGCGATCGCATTTCGACTGCATAGCTGACTTCAATTTTAACCAACATTCTGACTAACTCCGCGGCAGATATGCGGTCCGCATACCTGATTTGCGGCCGCATTCTGAACCGCATTTCTTGTATTTTTTCTGGAAACTTATTCTTGACTTTTTAATGTATTATTCAATCCAAAAAGGTCCGTGCCATTTATGAATTGCTAACACATGCTCCTAACTTGGCACCACGGGATCCGGGTTTTCGAGTAGGGATTTTACGGGTCCTTATAGGGAGAACACAATTTTTGAAGGGATTATCACCTGGGCAACTTGGGTAACTGATTCTTACTCGGTTTAGACTAAATTTCATGAATCTTCACTTAAATTCATCCTTTAATTTCGGAATTTTGGTAGAAATTTGGGGAAAAGTTCTTAGACCGAGAGATTGGATTTTGACTAGGTATTTAACATCGGGTTGGGATAATTTTGATATGGTTAGACTCGTGAGAGTGTGAGGATTCCAAAAATATAAATTGTACCCAATTCCGAGACGTTGGCCCGAGGGGCATTTTGGTTATTTTACCTAATTTCGTATATTAACTTAGAATTAAATCGTAGAATTAGTTACTTGAGGTATTATTTACGATATAATTTGATTTGAATAGATTTTGGCCATTTGGAGACAGATACTCGTGGCAAAAGCGTGGTTTTAGACTGATTTTGAGCTGGTTCGAGGTAAGTGGCTTGTCTAACCTTGTGTAGGGTTTCCTCTTAGGATTTGTTATTGTGGTAATTGAAATGCCTCATATGTGAGGTGATGAGCACGTACTTGAGCTCACTGTTAAAAATCCGGTTTTCGTTTAGTACTTCAACTGAGTTCCTTCTCCTTTTTTCAGTTACTTGCATATTTAGCCTGTTGTTAGTTTAGCAAAGTATGTTTAGTAGACTTAATTGTCTATTTGTTCAATCTTCCTTAATTGTATTACGTGAAGCATGTTAGGATAGACTTATCTGTTTACTTAGTACGAAATCTAGCTTTTGTTGAGTATTTTTGTGTTGCTGCTCTGTATTTTACTTTGGGACTACGGGATGGTATCATAGGAGCTCCCCTATATGTTTATTTTGGACTTCAGAATTTCATTCCGAGGGATCCCCCTGCATATTTATGAGTTGGACTACGGGACTGCACCCATGAGATTCCACTGGATGTGATATTTATATTTAGGGACTACAGGATGGTATCCTGGGAGATCCCCGGTTATTATTTGGAGCTGAGTTGTATTCTCTTACTGTGTTTTACTTACCCTTATAGTAGTTGTCGCTGCCCTTCATATCTTGTATTACTTATTACACTATTTAATTTATTCTATTAAACCCTGTATCTTATTTAACCTTAGTAGGGCCCTGACCTTCCTCGTCACTACCCAACCGAGGTTAGGCTTAGCACTTACTGAGTATCGTTGTGGTGTACTCATGCCTTCTTACGCATGTTTTTCATGTGCAGATCCAGGTATTTCGACTTATTCCTACCACCCCTGAGGCAAGGCGACTGCTATAGCGACTTTGAGGTATATCCGTCGCGTCCGCAGACCGAAGAGTCTCTTTCTATTCCTGTTGTTTAGTATTAGCCTTCCTATATTTCAGTTCTTATTAGACATTCTGGAGTTAGAGCTGTGTAGTACTTCTTAGCTTGTGACGCATGAGTTTTTGGGTCTTGGATTTATGTATTGGTTTTGAGAATTTAATATGGTGTCTACCAAGCGGCACATTTAACCATTGTTTATTTTCCTTATATCTGTTTAAGTTGTTTACTTCCGCAAATTTTGGTTACTTTTCCACAATTTAGGCTTACCTAGTCATAGAGACTAGGTGCCATCATGATGGTTCACGGAGGGTGAACCGAGGTCGTGACAAGTTGGTATCAGAGCTCTAGGTTAATAGGAGTCATGAATCACAAGTCGGTTTATTAGAGTTTCGCTGATCCGTACGGAGACGTCTGTACTTATCTACGAGAGGCTATGTAATTGTTAGAAAAATTCTATTTTGTTTGATTTCCTTATCATGCGAGATTTTTGATATCACAATCCTAAACTTCTGTCTTGTATTCTCTCATAAATGGTGAGGACACGTGCTACGCGAGATGACCAGGCACCCGCACCCCTACTGGAGTCATTAGAGTCCAGGGCTGGGTAGAGGCTAAGGACGCGCTCGTAGTATAGCCAGAGCACCCGCGTGAGCTACCGCTGAGGTACCACCAGTAGTACCAGCCGGAGTTCAGACATCTGATACGTCTGCCACTACTACTCCAGCACTCTAGGAGACTTTGGCATAGTTTATGAGAATGTACACCACTTTGGCTCAGGTAGGGTTGCTTCATCTTACTGCAGCCACATCCTAGGTTGGGGGAGGAGTATAGACTCCCGCTGCCCGCACTCCTGAGAAACGAGTGCATGTTGAGTAAGCCCTAGAGATTATTCATGCACCGCCTGCAGTGCCAGTTCAGTCCGAGGACAGGGCAGCAGCTTCGGAGGATGAGCAGTGATGACTTGAGAGGTTCAAGAAGTATGATCCTCCTGTATTCAGTGGGTTAGCATCAGAGGATGCCTTGGGATTTCTAGAGAAGTGCTACCGTATACTCCATACAATGGGCATATCAAGATCGAGCAAGGTTTCCGTCACCTACCTTCCAGCTTCGAGGAGCCGCCTATTAGTGGTGTCATGCTTATGAGCTAGACAGTCCAGATGAGGTAGCTTCCTTGACTTGGGCTCAATTTTCAGATATGTTCACGAGGGAGTATGGCCCCAAAGTCTTAGGGACGCCTGGCACGCGGAGTTTGATCAATTGCGCCAAGGAACTATGACTGTCTCGGAGTATGCTGTCTGTTATATTGACTTGGCTAGACATGCACCAGCCTTGGTTTCTACGGTTCGTGAGAAGGTTCGCCGGTTCATTGAGAGGCTTATTCCCAGAATCAAATCTAGCATGGCTCGTGAGTTAGAGATTGATATATCTTATCAGCATGTGGTGAGCATTGCTAGGAGGATTAAGGATATGCATGCTTGGGACAGAGAGGAGAGAGAGGCCAAGCGGTCTCGAGAGTTGGGCCATTATTCTGGTGCCCGTGCCCCAACTGCAGGTCATCATGGTAGGGGTTATATGGGTCGCCCCGTTCATTCAGCTCTTCTAGCAGCCAATGGTATTCCAGCTCCATCCTAGGTCTCAGGAGCCTTATTATGCACCTCCAGTCTCTAGTGCGCCTCCTGCACAGGGTGCTTCCAGTGGTCAGTCCAGCAGACCTGGCCCGAGCTAGCCACAGCTGTTGTGTCCTCCCAGAGTTTGTTTTGAGTGTGGTGACACGTGCCATATGGTGAGGGATTGCCCTAGACTTAGGAGAGGTGCACCTTCGCAGACTCCTCAGCCACAACAGGCCCTGCAGAGCTCTCAGGCTTTGGTCCCAGCACCAGTTGCTACCCCACCGGCCCAGCCAGCCAGAGGTGGAGGTCAGGGAGGTAGAGATTGCCCTCGAGGAGGAGACCAGCCATATATTATGCTCTTCCAGGACATACTGAGGCCGCCGCCTCCGATTCGATCATCACATGTACTATCTTGGTCTATCACAAGATGCATCGGTTCTACTCGATCCAGGATCCACTTATTCTTATGTGTCTTCTTATTTTTCTCTGCATTTGGGTGTACCGCGGGATTCTTTGAGATCCCCAGTTTATGTTTCTACTCCTGTGGAAGATTCTCTTATTATGGACCACATTTACCGATCATGTTTGGTTATTATTGGTGCTTTGAGACTAGTGCCGACTTATTATTGCTCAACATGGTTGATTTTGATATTATCTTGGGCATAGACTGGTTGTCGCCTTCTCACGCCAAAAATGTGATACTGGCCATGCCAGGTGTACCGTGTATTGAGTGGAGGGGTGCTTTAGGTCACACTCCCAGTAGAGTTATTTCTTTCCTTAAGGCTCAGGGGTATGGTTGATAAAGGTTATGATGTGTACTTAGCTTATGTGAGAGATGCCAGTATGGATACTCCTTATGTTGATTCAGTCCCAGTAGTACGGGACTTCCTTGATGTGTTTCCAGCTAATCTTCCGGGCATACCACCAGATAGAGATATTGATTTTGGCATTGATCTGTTGCCGGGCACTCAGCCTATTTGTATTCCTCTGTACCGTATGGATCCTTCTAAGTTGTAGGAGTTGAAGGAGCAATTACAGGAATTACTTGATAAGGGTTTCATTCGGCCCAGTGTATCACCTTGGGGTGCTCTAGTGTTATTCGTGAAGAAAAATAATGGTTCTATGCATATGTGTATTGATTAACACCGGTAGAATAAGGTGACAGTGAAGAACCGCTATCCTTTTCCTCGTATTGATGACCTATTCGACCAGTTGCAGGGTGCTTGTGTATTTTCTAAGATTGACTTGCATTCAGGCTATAATCAGTTGAAGATTCGGGAGCCAGATATCCCGAAGACTGCCTTCAGGACTCGGTATGGTCATTATGAGTTCCTTGTTATATCTTTTGCGCTAACTAATTCCCCAGCAGCCTTCATGCATCTGATGCACAGTGTTTTTCGTCCATTTCTTAATTCGTTTGTGATCGTTTTTATTGATGACATTATGGTGTATTCTTGGAGCCGGGGAGAGCATGAGCAGCACCTGAGGACAGTGCTCCAGACCTTGAGAGAGAAGAAGTTGTGTGCTAAATTCTCAAAATGTTAGTTTTGGTTGGATTTCATGGCGTTCTTGGGTTATGTGGTCTCAAGAGAGGGTATTCGGGTGGATCCGAAGAAAGTGGAGGTCGTGCAGAGTTGGCCCAGACCATCCTCAACTACAAATATCCGTAGTTTTCTTGGCTTGGCGGGTTATTACCGTCGATTTGTTCAGGGGTTTTCATCTATTGCAGCACATATGACCAGACTGACCCAGAAGGGTGCTCTGTTTCAGTGGATGGAAGAGTGCGAGGAGAGCTTTCAGAAGCTCAGGACAGCCCTGACTACAGCCCCAGTTTTGATATTGCCTACCGGTTCGGGGTCTTATACTGTCTACTGTGATACCTCTAGAGTTGGCCTTGGAGCGCTATTGATGCAGGACGGTAGGGTGATTGCCTACGCGTCCAGACAATTGAAGATACATGAGAAGAATTATCCTATCTATGATCTTGAGTTAGTTGCCATTGTTCATGCCTTGAAGATCTGGCATCACTACTTGCACGGTGTGCCTTGTGAGATATATACTGATCACTAAAGTTTGCAGTATATGTTCAAGCAGAAGGACCTTAACTTGTGTCAGAGGAGATGGCTAGAGCTGCTGAAGGATTATGACATCACTATCTTATATCACCCGGGCAAGGCCAATGTGGTGGCCGATGCTTTGAGTCGCAGGGCAAAGAGTTTGGGGAGTTTGGCTTATTTACCAGCAGCAGAGAGGCCTATGGTAATGGATGTTCAGGCCTTAGCCATCCAGATTGTGAGATTGGACCTTTTGGAGCCTAGTCGGGTTCTAGCTTATGTGGTCTCTCGGTCTTCCTTATTTTATCGTATTCGGGAGTGTCAGTTTGATGAACCTTATTTGCTTGTTCTCAAGGACAAACTGTTGTATGGCGATGCTCGAGATGTGACGATTGGTGATGATGGAGTGTTGAGGATGCAGGGTCGAGTCTGTGTACCCAATGTTGATGGGCTTCAGGAGATGATTCTAGAGGAGGCCCATACCTCTCGGTATTCTATTCATCAGGGTGCCGCGAAGATGTATCGGGATTTGAGGTAGCACTACTGGTGGAGGCGAATGAATAAGGATATAGTTGGGTTTATAGCTCGGTGCCTTAATTGTCAGTAGGTGAAGTATGAGCACCAAAGACCGGGTGGATTGCTTCAACAGATAGAGATTCCGGAGTGGAAGTGGGAGCGGATCACCATGGACTTCGTATTTGGACTCCCACAGACTTTGAGGAAGTTTGATGCCATTTGGGTTATTGTGGATCGTCTGACCAAGTCCGCGCATTTCATCCCTGTGTGTACTACCTATTCCTTGGAACGGTTGGCGGAGATTTATATCCGGTAGATTGTCCCTCTGTATGGTATTCCAGTTTGCATTATTTTAGATAGAGGTACTCAATTCACATCGTGGTTCTGGAGAGTCGTACAGCAGTAGTTGGGTACTCGGGTGGAGTTGAGCACAACATTTCACCCTCAGACGGAGAGAAAGTCTGAGCGCACTATTCAGATCCTTGAGGATATGCTCTATGTGTGTGTGATTGAGTTTGGAGGTTCTTGGGATCAGTTCTTGCCATTGGAGGAGTTTTCCTACAACAACAGCTATCCGTCCAGCATTCATATGGCACCATACGAGGCCTTATATGGTAGGCGATGTAGATCTCTGGTAGGTTGGTTCGAGCCGAGTAAGGCCAAATTATTGGGCACAGACTTGGTTTAGGATGCTTTGGAGAAAGTCAAGATGATTCTGGATAGACTCCGTACAATCCAGTTCAGACAGAAGAGTTACACGGGCCGGAAGGTTTGTGATGTTTCCTATATGGTTGGAGAGCGGGTTCTGCTTCAAGTTTCGCCTATGAAGGGCGTTATGAGATTTGGGAAGAAGGGGAAGTTGAGTCTAAGGTTTATTGGCCCTTTTGAGATATTAAGGCGTGTTAGGGAGGTTGCTTACGAGCTTGCCTTACCTCCCAGCTTGGCAGGAGTTCATCCGGTATTTCATGTTTCTATGCTCTGGAGGTATCACAGTAATCCTTCGCACGTGTTGGATTTCAGTTCAGTCCAGCTGGACAAGGATCTATCTTATATTGAGGAGCCAATGGCAATATTGGACAGACAGGTTAGGAAGCTGAGGTCAAAGAACATTGCATCAGTGAAGGTTTAGTGGCGGGGTCAGCCGGTCGAGGAGGTGACCTGGGAGACCGAGCAGGATATGCGCAGCCAGTACCCTCATCTTTTCACTACTTCAGGTATGTCTTTGTGCTCGTTCGAGGATGAACGAATGTTATGTGTGGGTGGATGTAACGACCCGGCCGGTCATTTTTGGAATTAATACCCCGATACCCTATTAACTGCTTTTCCCAAGTTATTTCTGCTATTTTTATTTGTTGGGATGTTCGATTTGGAGTTTTGGAGAGTTTTGGGACACTTAGTCCCTAAATGAGAGCTTAAGTATTAAAAAATTAACCGTAGTCGGAATAGTGTGAAGATGGCCTCGGAACGGAAATTCAATGATTCTGTTAGCTCTGTTGGGTGATTTTGGGGTTAGGTGCATGATCGGAGTGTGTTTTGGAGGTCCGTAGCTAATTTAGGCTGAAAATGCCGAAAGTTGAATTTTGGAAGTTTCTGGTTCGATAGTGAGATTTTGATCCGAGGGTCAAAATGGAATTTCGAGAGTTGCAATAGTTTCGTTATGTCATTTAGGATGTGCGTGCAAAGTTTCAGGTGATTTGGACGAGGCTTGGTAGACTTTTTGATCGAAAATGTGTTTTTAGAGTTTTTGAAATTCTTAAGGTTAAATAAAATAGGTGTTTTGATATTATTTTGAGCATTCCGAAGGTTAGAACAAGTTTGAGTGATGTTTTAGGATTGGTTGGCAGGTTTGGTTGAGGTTCCGGGGGCCTCATGTGTGCCTCGGATGCTCAACAGGACATTTTTGGAACTTATGGAATTGCTGAACTACTAGTATCTGGTTTCCTTCATTGAGATCGCAGCCTCCCTTCCGCATTCGCGTAGTTTAATCCGGAGGGGGACCAATTTGTTCTTCGCGGTCGCATGACTTGGATCGCGATCGCATAGTGCTACCCCTTCCTTATTCGTGTTCGCATTTGCCCTTTCGCGTTCGCATAGCAGAAACATGATCTAGTGGCTCAGTGGTCCCTTTTTACTTCGTGTTCGCGTGGCTTCAACCGCAATCGCATAAGCCCACCTTTTCCTCTTACGCGATCGCGAGCATCGTGTCGCATTAGCATAGGCCATTTCAGAAGCTCTTCATTTTTACTCTTTGCGATCGTCTGCATTCTTTCGCAATCGCGATGTTCAAGATACCTGGGCAGAATTTAAAACCCAAAATCGAGGGTTTAGACCATAACTCATATTTTGGACTTGGGTGCTCGGGAGATCACGATTTTTGAAGGGATTTTCACCTGGGCGACTTGGGTAAGTGATTCTTACTCAGTTTATTCTAAATTTCATGAATCTTCGCTTAAGTTCATCCTTTAATATCAGAATTTTGGTAGAAATTTGGGAAAAAGTTCTTAGACCAATTGATTGGATTTTGACTGGGTATTTGACATCGAGTTGGGATAATTTTTATATGGTTAGACTTGTGAGAGTGTGAGGATTTCGAAAATACAAATTTTACCTGATTCTGAGACGTGGGCCCGAGGGGCGTTTTGGTTATTTTACCTAATTTTGCATATTAGCTTAGAATTAAATCGTAGAATCAGTTATGTGAGGTGTTATTTACGATATGCAATTGAATTGAATAGATTTGGGCCATTTGGAGTCGGATACTCGTTGTAAAAGCATGGTTTCGGACTGATTTGAGTCGGTTCGAGGTAAGTGGCTTGTCTAACCTTGTGTGGGGAACCTTTCCCCTTAGGATTTGTTACTGTGGTAATTGAAATACCTCGTACGTAAGGTGACGAGCGCGTACTTGAGCTAATTGTTGAAAATCCAGTTTTCTTTAAGTACTTCAACTGAGTTCCTTCTCCCTTTTGATTTACTTGCGTATTTAGCCTGTTGTTAGTTTAGCAAAGTATGTTTAGTAGACTTAACTGCCTATTTGTCCAATCTTCCTTAATTGTATTACGTGAAGCTTGTTAGGATAGACTTGTTTGTTTACTTAGTACGAAATCTATCTTTTGTTGAGTATTCTTGTGCTGTTGCTCTGTGTTTTACTTTGGGACTAAGGGACGGTATCCCGGAAGCTCCCCTGTATGTTTACTTTGCGAATGCGGAATTTTATTTCGGGAGATCCCCCTGCACGTTTATGAGTTGGACTGCGGGACTGCACCCGAGAGATTCCACTGGATATGATATTTATATTTGCGGACTATAGGACGGTATCCTGGGAGATCCCCGGTTATTATTTGAAGCTGAGCTGTATTCTCTTACTGTGTTTTACTTACCCTTATAGTAGTTGTTGTTTCCCTTCATACCTTGTATTACTTATTACACTGTTTAACTTATTCTGTTAAACCTTGTATCTTATTTAACCTCAGTAGGGCCCTGACTTTCCTCGTCACTACCCAACTGAGGTTAAGCTTGGCACTTACTGAGTACCATTGTGGTGTACTCATGCTATTCCTGTGCATGTTTTTCATGTGCAAATCCAGGTACTTTGACTCAGTCCTACTACCCCTGAGGCGAGGCGACTGCTATAGCGACTTCGAGGTATATTTGTCGCATCCGCAGACGGATGAGTCTCTTTCTATTGTTGTTGTTTATTATTAACCCTTCTATATTTCAGATCTTGTTAGACATTCAGGAGTTAGAGCTGTGTAGTACTTCTTAGCTTGTGATTTATGGGTTTCCGGGTCTTGGATTTATGTATTGGTTTTGAGAATTTAATATGGTGTATGCCAAGCGGCACATTTAATCACTGTTTATTTTCCTTATATCTGTTTAAGTTGTTTAATTCCGCAAATTTTGGTTTTTTTCGCAATTTAGGCTTACCTAGTCGTAGAGACTAGGTGTCGTCACAATAGTTCATGGAGGGTGAACCGGGGTCGTGACAAAAGATGAGATTTGTATTTTTTCAATTGTTCTTATTTTATTCGATTTTACTATTCTTTACTTATTTTATCGGATCAATTTAGTTCACGTGTCTATAAAACATGATACACAATTGATCCGATAAACAATTGTATGACAAAATTAAAGGTATATTTCTAGTTTCATTATGGAAATTTTACACCCTATAGAAAACCTTAGTACCCTATTTATCTTAAATAAATACCATTTTAAAATATTACATCCTATAAATACCTTTTATCCTTTATAGCAAAATATCTAATTATAGTTACATCCTACATTTAAGGCACCATATATGCTAAATAATATTTTTCTCTCTCCTTTTTAGTATTTTCTCTCACATAATCACCGTATAACTCCTCTAAACACGTTCTCTCTCTCTCTCTCTCTCTCTCTCTCTCTCTCTCTCTCTTACATACACTTTACTCTCTTCTCCCACACACCCATGTTTCTTAACTATTCTCCCACCCAAATTCACTATTTCTCCGCCATTATCAATCCTACATTCAGAATCTATACGAAATCACTGTTTTACTGTCGAAAATTATACACCTGGTAAGTTTTCTTCTTCTATTTTGATATCATTATTTTGTTTCTATAATTTTTATATCGATTTTTCATAAATTTTTGAAACAATAACCATTGGTATTGTTTTCTCACCAGGAAGCTTTCGTTTTTCTCTCCAATTGCTGATTCAACGCCACACAACATGATAACCAGAGGTATACCCACCAAAATTCTCAATTTTGATGGGCCATCTTTCTCGTTGCAAATAACTCAAGCGGAGTCAGATGTTGCAGGTTTATCAGCAACTACAATTGCTAAGGGAAGAACTAAATTACGCAATGACAAGTCGAAAGAAGTCCAAGTTGAGAAATCTTCAAAAGAAACAAAAAATCCAGTTGCTTCAAAGAGGAAAAACCCTATTAATGATTCTTCATGTGTCAATGTAAAGGAAGTTGCTACCAAAAAAACATCAGACACACGGCACCAAAAGGTAATTGCTATTTGTATCAATATGCATTCAAAGAAACTTATATGTATTCATAATTATTCAATCGTTTTTACATGTATGATGTTATATTCGTATGTATCTGGTTGTATTTTTGTACTATTTGGTATACTGTATTCTATTTTTTTAAGTATGTATATGTATTCTTATGTATTTTGATAGTTTCCAAATGTTCAATTTTCCAGTAAGTTTTACTTGTATTCATAAGTATTCATGTGTATTCAGCTTTAGTTATTTTTGTTTGCAACTGTTCAATTTTCCAGTAAGTTTTCAAATGTATTCATATGTATTCAACTTACTTATTTTTTATGTCATATGTGTGGTATCTAGTTTTTAAATATGTATTTAGCCTTGTCACTGTATTTAGTCTTTTGTAAGTGTTTGTAGTTGTATTGATATGTATTCAAAACTGATTTACTATGAAATATACAATGTATTCAACTGTATTAACATGTATTTATTATTGTTAATTGCAGGGAATTAATTTGTTTGTGAAATACCAGCCAAAATTTGCACCCCATATCAATGTTTACACTAACACTGATATAGTCTCCCAGCTAAAAGAGAACCGTACTCCTGTTCAGTACCAACAATTTGGCAATATATGCGTTGGCTCATTGCTTCAAATGAAGAGCTATGAAGTTCAATATCAACTCTTCAAATGCTTCATGGCTCTCCGGTTAGAAGACACTCCTAACAATGTATTTGCAGTACACGTCAATGGTACTGAATTATATTTCACATTAAGGGAGTTTGTGCTTGTGATTGGCCTAAAATGTTTTGGTAATGATGAAGATTTTGAGTTTAGTGAAATGCTTCCTAACCGGCTTATTGAGACTTACTTTGGGGGTGCTAATCTTGTCAAGAATAAAAATTTGATGAAATGCTTCGATGACAAGAAATGGGGTCCCGACAATGATGGTGATGCCTTGAAGATATCTTTATTGTATTTCATACACACCTTCATTTTTTCATCCGAGAAGAATAGTACAACTATACCAAGGCTACATTTTGACTTAGTATAGAGTGGGCACTATTTTGAATATCATTGGGGTTCAAAAGCATTTGAGATGTTGACAAAATCGATTAGCAAGAAGATGGATGTTGTGAAGAAGTATTACAGGATAGCTGGGATGCCCCTAGCTATGCAAATGTGATTTTATGAGTGTTGTTCTTCTGTTGATTCTAAAATTGCACTCTGAGCTGATGACGTGGTCCCCAGAATACTCAATTGGAGAACCACCAGAAGTCAACCAACCTTTGCTTATCTGATGAACGGCATGTTCAATGACATTGGAAATATGGTAATATACAAATTGTATCATTGCTAGTTTAGATTTTATTAATAATTAATAGGCATACATTTACATATAGAAGTATGCAGTTGCATTCAGATACATTTTTTATGCTTCAATACCTGTTATAGTTTTTGCTGTCATATTCTCCAAAATATGCTGCATACAGTTGCATACAAATGCATCCAGATTTTGCATACATTTGCATACAATAGACTGCATTCTTTTTCAGGGGATGCATACAGCAGAATACATTTCTATACAAATACATACAGATATAAATACTTGTATAATCAGCTGCATATAGATATTGATGCATACAACAATATATATTTGGATACAAATGCTTACAGAAATAAATACTTGCATATAGATTCAAGATACATGTATACAAATGCATAGGGACTAATAATCAGCTGCATACACTTATATACAAATGCATACAGAAACTGCATACAATTGAATACATCTACTGCATACAATTGTATTCATATGCATACAGCAATATACAGCTGTTGTAGCCTTCATTATTAATTTGTCATACATATGCATATTATTTCCAAATTATCAACTCTGCCTTATCTTCAATAGAAATTTCATTTTGTATTCCAGATCTGTATCTGGAAGTTTTTAGTTATAATTTTATTATATTTCATTTTTTAGATTGTTTTCAAGGACATCAGTCCAAGCGATATAGAGCTTGCCGTTATTCAGATTCCTCCTGTAGCCACCGATGTTGAGAACAAACCTACTCCTGCTCATTCAGACAAATCGGGAGAGGATTCGGATGACTTTTCTCCTACACCCGATCTTCAATGTAAGAAGAAATATATTGCAATTGTTGGTCCATCTTCATCACCGCCCCATAAAAAACGCAAGGAACACAAAAGGCATCATAATGAAACAAAATATCAGCCCAAGATTCCTCCTGTTTGTGTTTCCAAAATTAGACATAACGTTTTGCATGACAATCAGCTGCCAGAAGGCCAAAATAACGAAGTATCTTCTTTGAGGAAAGACCTAAATTCATTCAAAGAATACGTGACCATAAATTAAACATTACAGTTTAATGCTTAGCATTCATATATTTTTGGCGCAATCTTCTAATTTTTTTTTGTATTGTCAAGGTTGTGGTAGAGTTCAAGTCTCTAAGAACATTGATCAATGATAACTTCAAGAAGCTTTTAGACCATCTTCAACAAAATCAACAAACTGAACCCAAAGGGAGACGTGATGATGGCATTGACACAGATGTCGGAGATAATGTTGATGTTTAACATTCTTAACATATTGATCATTTGTATTTAGCTGTATTCATATATGTGTTAACCTTAAAATATAAATGGAATTAACTAATGTATTTAAATGTATTTCAGCTGTATTTTGATGTATTCTAATTTCTTAATCTTGAATATGTGTAATGTATTCTAGCTACTTATATGTATTTAATTGTATTCTAACATTAAGTTACTACACTAACAATGATACATACGACTACCAGAAACAAGTGCTTAATGAACAATGTTTGGAGTCAAGAGGAGAATGGAAAACTACATCAGAGGTGTCGTCCAACATACCATCTACAGTTCAAGAGGGTGTATGTACAGAATTTTATGTATCTCAGTTTGAGCTGGATGACAAGTTTCTTCCCAGTCAAATTCCAGAAACTAGAATTATGATTCACGCCAATGCAAGAAAAACTGAAGCAACACCAATACAATCTCATAGGAATCGGCGACCAAATAGATGAAACTCTTTGCCTTATGAGTCTAACTTTACTCAGGAGGTAAGTGATTTTATAAACTTAAGATTCAGCTTTCCTCATGGTTTCTAAATTTAAAAGTCCGTACTCACGTATTCAATGTACAACAGGTACCTCAGTAAAGTTGACCCCCATTTTTGAGAAAAGACACCCCTTTGAGGATGATTCAATAACGGGGACACATCCTATGTTAATCATTTAGGAATATGACAAATGGGTTCGTGATGGTCTTCTAGCTAGACATGATCAGAAGTGAGTTTTCCCCCAGTCATTGTATTAAGTTTTTATAATTTTAAAAATGTATATAATAATTTTTATACCATATTTGTAGAAGTAATTTGGAAGACCATTACAAGAAGAACAAGTCAATACTTCACATACCATTGGATTTTGGAGTTGATCAAGTTAATTCCAAAAATTGACTTTACCTTCTATCAATTGACGGGAAGCTATGGGATGACAACATAAGTTTTTTCCCCAAACTGACTAATTTTATTTGAATAACAACATGTTGTTTCATTTAGCTGTATTCTGTTATTTTCATCAGTTGTATTCAGTTGTATTTTGGTGTATTCAGATATATTCAGCTATGGTCAGTTGAATTGAACTGTATTAACCACCTAAAGTCAGTTGTATTCAATTGCTGTATTCAGTATTATTCAACATATGTATTCAGGTAATTTCAATTAAATTCAACTATTTTTTTAATCCCCTGAATTCTTTTGTAATCAAGGGCATTCATATACAACCTTATTTAACACCTGTATTCATATGTATTCATCTAATTTCAACTGCATTTGTATTCAGCTTTACTAAACATCTGTATTCATCTAGAGTAGATATTTTTCAGTTGAATTCAAATGCTTTAATCAGTTGTAGTCAGCTGATTTCTATTGCATTTATATTCAGCTTTATTTAACCTCTAAAATCAGAAGTATTTAGCTATATTTTAAGTTGAATTCAAATGCTTTAATCAGTTGTAGTCATCTGTATTCAACCTAATTTCTTTAGATCCAATTGTATTCATGTTTAGACAGTCATATACAACTGTTTAAATCATAAGTAGTCTTGTATTACTCACTATAATTCATCTTAACATATTTTAAAAAAATACTGAATTGATTTAATCAGATGTAGCAATATGTAGTAAGTTGTACTCAACAGTTTTATTCATATATAGTCTGTTGTATTCAACTGTACTTATATGTATTTCTCTGTATTCAGCTATATTATTTAATAGTTCAATTAATTGGACTCACACCATCTACTTACCTCTTTTGTGTATAGCATATTGACGTCATATTCTACTATTTGAGAAAGAAGGGGAAGTACAATCAAATAAGCAACTTCAAGTATATAACTGTTGATTGTATATTCAAGACAAGAATCGTTGAAATATACGACAGGTATGCTGATATAGATAGTAATGCTAATGTAGCCAAACAAGAGGATGTGGTATGTGAGTACATGAGGTGATACATATTGCATGCTAATGTACCTTGGCATACTGTGGATAATGTCTTGATACCAATCAACTTGAAGGACAAACTACACTGGGTATTGGCTGTTGTCACATTCAAGGAGAGATGTATCATAGTGTATGATTCGTACAGATCTGCAGGTCATGATGCCTATGTAGTTTCTGAGATTGATAAGCTAGATAAGCTTCTACCTCTGTATCTATCAATCAGTGGCTTTTACAGAGATAGTCAAGGCATAGATTGGTCTGCTTATTCAACATACACTGACAAGTCACATAACGATCCCTTTGAAGTTTTTTTCATTTCAGATCTTCCTCAACAGAAAGCTGGGAACATGTAAGTATTCAGTCATCATTCTTTTATGTTATATACAAATCTAATTGTATGAATTATTTTTAATTATTTCAATCAATTATTTTTTAGGGATTGCAGAGTGCATGTTGCAACATACGCAGAGTTTCTGAGCACTCTTGGAGAGATTCCAAAAACAACATTTGATTCCACTCTACTCCGTCAAAGATATGGTGCTCTCCTATGGGACTATGCTATGTGCAAGATAGATGCCGATGCCATAAGCGAGAATGAAGCACCTTCAAAGATTGCTAGGCAAATCACTAAGCCGGAGGCAAAGATGCAGATAGTGTTAGAATCACTTTAGGTTATTGTAGTTTTGGAGTATAGTTTCAGGAAGAATACTGTTTTGAGTAGTTTTGGGTGTAGATGCTATTTAGTTTGAAAAACTTATCACTTATAGTAACAGTGTTCGTGTATGCCAATTGCAACTTTTCAATGACTGTTTCACTTGGTTTGTTCATAAGTATTCATGCTTATTCTTCAGTTTGAATACATATTTATCTTACAGGAGTCAAGTATGTATTAATACCAAGTAACTTTGAGTGAACAGGTTTTAGTTAATGAACATGCTAATGTCAAAGTCAGAAACTTTATGTATGCTGATGGTATGTTATACAAAAGAATTCAGCTGTATTTTTTTTGCTTTCAGTTGTATTCAATTGTATTTAACTATCAAATTCAATTTTATTCAGCTGCATCCATTCAGATATATCTTTCAAGTTCAGATAATACATATTAAAGAACACAATTTCAGATGTATTAAGCAGGTTGTACGTAGTCAGTTGTATTCAGATGTACTCATTTGAATTTAAATGTATTATTCAGATATATTCAGCTGTTTTTTGGTGTATTCATTTACTAAAAGTACTACTGAACTGTATTATTCATAAAAATACAGTTGTGTTTTTTAGTATTTAGCTATACTCAGTTACACTCAACTATATACTTCATATATATTTAAAAATACTTCAACTACATGTATTTAGAAAATATTCAAGAAAAGTCATTTCAAAATATATTACTTGACAAAGAGAATTTATTATAGCTGATGATGTCATCAAAAGTATTGACAAATCGTTGAAGCACCAATACATTTCAGAGTGTTAACTATTTATTACGTGGAGCATTTCTACACGTTCGCTTGTTATGTCCTCCCTGCCCACATATGCTACATGAATGTTGATTTTTCGGCTGCAGCAATTCACTTAAAGTTTTATCGCGCTTCTTCTTTGGCCTTCCAGGAGGTCTTTTCCATTTGGGTGGTAGTACAACCTCCTCTGCAACATGTTCTGGTATATCCCAGTCATTTTTGTCCGGTAGCGGGTACACTGGCACATCGTATGTTATTACAATTATACTTGGTTTGTAATAGTTAGAGCAGCATCCTTCTGGCATTAAAAACTTGCTCTTCAATACAGCCCAAGCATGTGGGCATGGAAATTCATCAATTTGGAACCTCTCACAAACACATTTTCTCTTAACAGGCAGACTGTGTAATTCCTCCCACAATCGTTAACCGTATGTAAGTATTCAATTGATGGTACCACCTACATTTAAAAATAGAAATATAAGTTTTGAACACATTTACCTGAATTACCACAAATATAATGTTGAATTAATAAGTTACATACAACTGAAACATTTGCATATATAAGAATACATCATATATTTAGACCAACAAAATATCAACTGCGAGAAGTGCAGAACTTATCAAAAGTCTGATGTACTTTAGGCAACAGTATGCTAACGAAAGCAGTAGAATCATACGTATTCACAGTACATATAAAAATTACATATCATAGAGCTAGTGTATCCTAATGTATTCCAATTGTTTTTTCAGCATGTTTTTAGTTATATCCAGTTGTATTCATATCAGATCTATAGAAAGATATGTCTTTTATGTCCTTGAATATAGTTGTATTCATATATATTAATGGTAGTTCTACTTAAAAATGATTGTATTCAGTTGTATTCATGCCACTAATTCAGAAAATAACTAAAAATATATACAGTAATGATAGTAAAATTTAACTTACAGCCATACTTGTACACATTGTCTCATTCAACTCCAGCGTCTCCTGGTATTTTTTCCCAAGCATCTTGTATGTTTGTGTAGCTTCTTTGCGATTAGTACAATTCCAACGTCCAAACATCTTCCTAACTTCTTCGAGGAAGTCGTATATTGGCAATTCCCTTGCTGAAACTAGTGCGGCATTGATTGACTCAGCAATATTTGACGTCATTGTCCATCCCCTATTAACAGGTGCATACAACCTAGCCCACTTTTCGTAACCGGCTAACTCTAAGTATTCTTTCACTCTAATATCTACCTTCTTCACCTTCTCCATCAGACTATCAAATTCAGCTTTGTGTGTATGCTTTTTCCATCGAGAAGTATATCTCGCTCAACTTGGCATGGCTCTTTTTGAATTTCTTATATATGTTGTTCCATAGATGCCATATACAAGAAAAATGTGGTACATCTGGATACACTCTCGATACAGATTTAATGATACTCTCATTTCTATCTGAAACGATGCACATGTTTTCCCTTACACCGTATGCTATCTTGAATTGCTCAAAGAACCACGTCCAAGCAGCATCGTTCTCTAAATCAATACCTGGTGTCACTAGCTTACGGACTACTATAGAATACTACAAACAAGTCTGAATGAAAGAAAAATACATATGTCTGTTTTGGTACAATGAAAACAAACTGAAAAAAAGGAAAGGGACTTCAGCCTGCGAACATCTGCGAGGCTACCTCAAGAGTCCCTGGACTGAAGGCCTGCTCCCGGTCTAGTACTGTTGCAGTCCGAAAGCTGCGTCCTGATCTGTGCAAAAGAAATGCACAGAGTGTAGCATCAGCACAACCGACCCCATGTGCTGGTAAGTGCCTGGCCTAACCCCGGCGAGGTAGTGACGAGACTAGACAGGATCTACCATGAATAACCTGTACAGATATATGTGCAATAACAGGAAAATACACTAATTTAAGCAGTAAAAAGGGGGGGAAACATGCTGTGGGGTACTACAGTCTATATATATATATATATATATATATATATGTAGGAATCAACGGTAAAGAATGAAGCTGAACAACAACAACTGATAAGGAAAAAAACATATGAAGTCTCTACATACGAACACAATACACTCAGTCCATACTCCGTTGCGGCGCGCAACCCGATCCTCAACATATACCACCGTTGCAGCGTGTAACCTGATCCTCAACAATCAATACCGTTGCCCCGATCCTCAATATTCATCAATACCGTTGCGGCGTGCAACCCGATCCTCAATATTCATCAATACCGTTGCAGCGTGCAACCCGATCCTCAATATTCATCAATACTGTTGCGGCGTGCAACCCGATCCTCAACATTTAATACCAAGAACTCACCCAAACAACGACTGCAACTCAAGTGCGAGGGGAGTAACAATAATCGCAAGAAAATCCCGGCAAGGGAATATAATTTACAATTCAATCATCCCGGCAAGGGAGAATACAAAAAATACTTACGTCCCGGCAAGGGACTAATCGCTACACATTCCACTTTTAATCACCTATTTCTCGAGTAACAATTTCTAGCCCGAGCCAAAGCTCCAAAAGCCAAACCAATCACAAACCTTTCCTTAAATATTCACATTATATTATGCTTATCAATCCAAGCAAGAAAGATGTACCATTAAATCCGAATCCAACACATATAAGACTCACGGTCATGCTAGACTCCGGTGCATAGATAACGGTCACCATGCCTATACACTGTGCTCTACATTTAGCAAGTAGCAATTAACACCCTAATCCTAATCCCTCAAGCTAAAGTTAGAACAAACACTTACCTCAAATGCTCCAAAAATCCACTCAAGCCTCTAGTATAGCTTTACCCCTCGAATCGACTACAAAACCACTCGAATCTAGTCACAAATTACTTGAATGTATCAACAAATGCTAATTGAATCAACTTGAATGCAAAAAAAAATAAATTTCCCAAAGTTTTACTCAAAATTTTCCAAAATGCCCCCGGTCCCACGTGGTCAAAACCCGAGGTTCGAACCAAAACCCGTGGTTACCCATTCCCCCACGAATCCAAATATATGATTGGTTTTGAAATCGGACCTCCAATTGAGGTCCAACTCCCCAAATTTTTGAAAATCTTAGGTTCTACCCAAAACCCCAAATTCCTATTTATGAAAACCCTTGATTGAAGTTGAAAGCATGTTTAAAGATGTTAAGGAGTAAGGAAATTAAGTTAGAAATCACTTACCAATCGTTTAGAAGGAGAAAAGTAGTTTGGGAAATCGCCTCTTAGGTTTTGGGTTTTTGAAAAGTGGAAGAAAAATGGCTGAAATTTTCGAATTTATATACCTTTCTGAGGACTGGCGCGGACCGCACAAAAATGTGTTGCGGCCGCGCCGAGTGGGAGAAGATTGGGGGCTCTCTGAACCCTCCCAGCGCAGACCACATTGATTTGGTGTGCGGCCACGCTGGTTAACCTGACACCACCGCCCTCAGATTCCAACTGCGCGGACCGCATAGAAAGGCATCTCGGCCGCGCGGCTCCAGCGCGGACCGCGCGGAAATGACCGCGGCCGCGCTGGTGTCTGCAATACCTGAACCTATTTTTTTTAAGTCTAATACCTCCCGGGCCTCACCTAAAACTCACCCGAGCCCTCGGGGCTCCAAACCAAACATACACAAAACCTCAAAAATATCCTACGGGCTCACTCGTGCAATCAAATCGCCAAAAATAACATCATATACATAGAATCGAGCCTCAAAACTCATGATTTTCATTTTCAAGTTCATAACT
>MU673036.1:5159-16903 GCA_026770625.1 Nicotiana glauca
GGACGGTTTGCTCTTCTTCTTCATAGAGCTTTAGCTCTTTTGCCTAAAAGGAGATTGAGAATCAGGGGACAAATGGGTTGAATCTTCAAAATTCCTGCACCACAAAATAAGGCAGCGATCTTTTGGATTCGAAGAGGAGCCGCCGGCTGACTTCAACAAAAGGAAACTCCCTTCATTTCCTACCCGACGAGCTCGGTTTTTTGGACAAAATAGAGGAATTCTCGTCTGATTTTCGGTTTTAGTTTCTGGTGTCAAAATTATCGAAAGAAAAATTCTGTTCATTCTCACTACAAAAATGGAGTTTGGTTGAAGGTTCTGTCGGATTTTTGAGGTCGTAGTTGGGTCCTGTTCGTCGGTGTTCTTGTTTTGATCTGGTTCCTTCTTAGCAGTGAGGTTTGATTTCTTCTACTGTATTCTCAAATCATATTCTTAAGCATATGAATAAACAACTGTGATATATGAGAAGTGGATTGAACTTCTTTTAATTTTGTGGAAACTGAAATCATGTTTTTCTTGCCACAAGCCAATATGTACTGAATGTTTAGTTTAGTGAATGTTCTGTTAGACTACGTTGAATTGTTTATTTGATTAGTTTTGGCCTTTTGAGGCGATGAATTTGTTGGAACGCGTCAATCTCATACCCTTTTGACCAAACACTGAATCATCCCTTTGTTGAAGCTTTACATAGAATTGTTTGGTTCTTTCTGTATATGTTCGAAATTTGATTAGCTGAAGCCCGAGTAAGACTAACCTACGAATCTCGTAGTTTTGCTTTACGCGTGATTTAATAATTTTTTATAGCTATGGACGGTTCCCGCGACGTAGTTGTGACACCTAATTAGTTTTAAATATGAATATCCGTTATTTATTTTAGTTGAGTAAAGCCTTTTAAAATAAAGTGAGGTACACCGCGCCAAACAAAATTCACACATTGTGTGGCCTTCTTAATTATATTAAAAATATTTTAGAAATTCGGGGCGTGCCATTTAGCGACTTTTCATGGCCTCCCACAAAGTTAATAATACGTTAGTTGCTTCAGGCACGTCACTTAAATAATATTACTTTCCTAAACTCGGGTGCACATTTATGTGACCCATCTAAATCTCAACGAAATCGGAATGTGTCGAAAATCGCGGGTGCACTTATGTGATGTGGTTCGAGACGCATTTTCACGATGTTGCAATTCTCTTTAAAAATAATAATAAAAACGGTTTAAAATTTAGCCAATTATAATAATTTAAGCGACCGCGATAGAACCACGGAATCCGAGGGTTCCTAACACCTTCCCTCGGGTCAACAGAATTCCTTATTCAAAATTTCTGGTTTGCAGAGCGACTCCACTGGGGAGACGTACCCAGAATTTCGATTCAGGGTTCAAGAATTCGTGCTTAGTATAATTATTATATTTGGCTTCGTCTGATTTTCCTACATGCTTCATGCTAAATGTGCTAAGTGCTTTACCGCTTCGATATTATCTGAATTGTACATATAAAATTGTTGCGAAACCCTTCTCTTCTCATCTCCGAGGATTTGCTTATTGGTTAAGACTCGATATTCTGTTAGTGTCATACCTTAACATAAAAAAGAGGCCGGAAAAGTTACTAAGCTGGATGACCTTTTGGTTCCGGGTACATACTCCTCGACTCGAGTTGTCCATTCGGGTACACAGTCTAGAGCATATACCCAGGTTTTGAAACTAGAATGACTTGACCTCATGCCGGATCCCTAGTAGGACGTTTGTTTGCATCATGTGCATTTGACTTATGGGACTCAACATAGGGGTTGGGTCCGTTTAGGACAGGTGACCTGAAATGAAAAGACCATCCTGTTGCATCTTACGTGCTACTTGTGCATTTATTTGCTTAGGATTTGCATGTTGACCGGCTTGTACATAAGTGAGAAAATAGCAGTTTTAGGGCTAAGTGCGTGTAACCGTTTGTTTTGAAAAACCAATGCCCAAATAGTACCGAAATGTTGCCGGATTTTTGAAAAAACAAGAAAAAAAGAAATAAAAAAAACAAAAATAGAGAAGCAATTAGAGGAAAAAAAGATGCTTGGTCTTGGCAAATCTGCCTGTACTGCGCTGGTTTGATTCTCACCGGATGTGAGATATGTAGGCCACCCTCATCGGGTCCAACCACCCTTTTGCAAAAATAGCCAAAAAATGTCAAAATTTTAATTTTCGTCATAAATAAGTCGGGTGATGTCATTCTTGTTAAAATAAGTAGAATGTCCCAAAAAGGTCGCCGGAAGGCTGTTTTTGCAAGAACAGCCACCCTGAGTCATTTTTAAATGGTTGGCAGGGACAGCCTTAAAATCTCCATACTGGAAGTGCTTAAAGGTCGTATCTGCAAAACCGGGTCTCTGTGTGCTTAAATAAAAATTTTGAAAAAAATAGTCACTTTTTCCTTTTAGGTCAAAATAAATCATTAAAATACTCCTTAGATGTCTTTCTTTCATAAATAAAAAATATAAAAAATAAAAATTTTGAAAAAAAATTTGAGTCCGAAAAATATGTTTGCTCAAAATCCAAAATATTTTCGTAAAAGTCCTTCTTCCGAAAATTAAGAAGTAACTTTCAAAGTCCAAAAAATATATATTTTCTTTCGTATTAGAAAAAGAGCAAATAAATAAAAAATATTTCTTTTACTTCTAAAATTCCAAAAGTTCCAATAAAAAGAAAAGAAATTTTTAGAAGTCTTTCTTTCAAAAAATAAAAATAAAATCAATAATCAAAATCCCTTAAAGCATTTCTTTCAAAAATTTCAAAAAAAAAAGAGTTAGCTTGTTTACCTTATGTGCAAGAACTACGCTTGGTCTGATTCATGCGGGGTCATGATACGCAGGCAATCTCCATAAGAATCGACCGTAATCCTAAGAAAAAGAGAAAAAAGGAATACAAGGGCAGCAAATAAAAGGAAAAACAAGAGAGAAAAAGAAACGCAAAAGAAGAAAATAAGGTATTGGGGGAAAAACCACGGCAAAAGAAAAGGAAAATCAAAAAAAAATAGAGGGAAAAGAAAATAAGATAAAAACAAAAAGAGAAAGAAAAGCATGAAAAACAAAGAGTGGAAATCAAAAGAAGAGAAAATAGAAAAAGAAAAGTCGAGATGACACATGCAACCATAGCAAACATGTAGATACTCATCTAACTGTATAGGTGCATCACACTCCAACGTGCGGTTACCTATCTGTTATTTGTTTCAAACTAACCGTTGTTGCTGTCAATTCCAGCTTAACTTTTAGAAACGGTGGTTGGTTGTGGTAAGCTGGCATCGCATCGATATTTCACTAGATCAAAAGGGAGTACAGAAATATCGTCTGAAATGACCTTGCCACCATTTCCCACTCTGGAAGACAACCCCATCTCAGGGATCCCGGCCTCTGAGCCCGCTACAGTTGAGGAAAATCGGATACTGCGTCTCTGACTCATGGAGATGTGGGACGCATGGACCAATGGAAGAGAGCCTTCAAGCGCCATCCCTGGATTTCCTGAACTATTTCCTAGATCTGGGGATGCTTCCAATGTCCCTATTAGCCACCCAAATACTCCGTTGGGACAGCCTACCATGTCCGCTCATTTCATCGAAACACCTTCTGAGGTTCGCCCCCAGGTTTTCCCGTCTAGAATAGCTCCCAACATCTTCATGGCTCCACCATGCTCCGCACTAACACAACCATCACTACCGAAGCATGCTTTCGACCCCTCGGTTTTTACTTCCAAAATCCCGTCTTTTAGGCTGACCCTCCTTATTATCCTCAATATAATTACTCTCAGCCACCGCCGTACGAGCTTACCCCGGGGCAAGACAAAACTCCCAAAGCCCCAGAGCAGGATAAGATGGCAAAGAGAATGAGAAGCCTCGAGCAGAGCTTAGAAAATATACAAGTCTTGAGCGGGCAAAAGAGTGTCTCCTATACAGACCTATGCATTTTCCCGCATGTACACTTGTCGTCGGGGTTTAAAACACCAAAATTTGAAAAGTATGACGGGCATGGCGACCCCATTGCTCACTTGAAGAAGTATTGTAATCAGCTACGGGGGGCCGGTGGCAAAGAAGAATTGTTGATGGCGTATTTCGGGGAGAGCTTAATCGGCATTGCCTCAGAATGGTGTATGGACCAAGACGTCTCACGTTGGCATATTTGGGACGATCTTGCCAGAGACTTTGTCAGGCAATTTCAATACAACATCGATATCGCGCCAGACAGGAACTCCTTATCAAATTTGAAGAAGAAGCCCTTCGAAAGCTTAAAAGAATATGCTATTAAATGGCGCGAACAAGCATCAAGAGTGAAGCCTTCGATGGATGAGGTAGAGATGGTCACTGTTTTCCTTCAGGCCCAGGAAGCAGATTACTTTCAGAATATGATATCCGTCATGGACAAGCCTTTTGCAGGGGAAATTAAAATTGGGGAAATGGTAGAAAATCGTCTGAAAACGGGCAGAATCTTGAGCCAGTCGGCCATCAGAGCAACCTCCCAAGCCATCCAAGGTGGGTCTGGAGGAATTCCCAAAGCTAAAAAGAAAGAAGAAACCGTTATGGCGGCATCAGAGGGAAGAAGATATCGGGCTCCTAGACCTGTGTTCTCTGAAAGAACCCCTCAACACTACTATCCTCACACTGATATGACTTATGCTCCCCCACCTTATATGGTCATGAATGCTCAACCTTTCGGCCGACCGCAACCACAAGCTAACAGAAATCAACCTCCATTCCAAGGAAACCAGCCTCCTCACCAGAACCACTACAATCCCCGACCACCACAAAATAACTTCCGTCCTCGGGAACCACCTAGACGACCAAACTTCACACCGATTGGTGAACCCTACTCCAGTCTGTTCCCGAAGCTTGTCCAGATGAATTTGCTACAACCCATACCCCAAAATCGGCAAAACCTGAATTACCGTCCTATCAGCGGGGCGTCTAATGTGCTTATCACAAAGGAGCTGAGGGGCATAGTACTGACAACTGTTGGACATTGAAGAAAGATGTGGAAGATTTGATAGAACAAGGAAAAATAGTGATGAGGGATGAAGAAGCCCCGAATGTGACCAACAATCCATTGCCCGCTCACAACAACGGGCCGGTAATCGGGATGATTTGTGAAGACAGGGAGTTTGATCCAGCCTTGAAATCTATAATTTCTATTGCCGATACAGAAAGGAAGCCCAAGGCACCCCGAAAATAAGAGAAAGGGGTGAAGAAGAACAAAAATGTCAAAACTGAGCCTGAGAAGAAACCTGAAACAAAAGTAGAGATGGAACCTCCTAAGAATGGAATTCTCTATGTTCTGCGAGGTTGCCAAGAAAAGCCGTTGGTTGTCAGTGCTCCAAGGAAGTTTGAAGTAAAGAAGGGAACACAAATGTGTGTGCCAAAAGGATCTTATGTTGTACGGGGGACAATTAAGCTGCCTCGGCTGAATGAGCCAATGGTTATTGGTCGCGTACCATAGAAGCCAATGACAGACCGCTCTGCGGTGCCATGGAACTATCAACAAACAGTGGTTACCTACAAGGGCAAAAACATTTTTGGGAGAACTTCCAAGGAAAACCTCTGTTGAGAAATATTGAAATGTACAGGAGGTAAACAAAGCTACACGAAAGTGCTTTCCGTCCAAGACGCCAGTGAGTGCTGAGGAAGCGGAGGCCTTTTTCTAGAAAATGAAGATGCCTAATTATGAAACGGTAGAGCAATTGAGGAAATATCCTGAATAAGTGTCCATGCTATCATTGGTGACGAAATCCTCCGAACATCAGAGGATCTTAATGAAAACTTTGAATGAGGCTTATGTGCCAATTGAAACTTCAGTTGAACAACTCGAAAGAATGGAAGCAAGGTTCTTCGCCGTCAATCAACTCTTCTTTAGTAAAAATGACTTGCCTCCAAAAGGCGCAACTCACAAAAAAGCCTTACATCTGACTGTCTAGTGTGAAGGTTACTATGTCAAGCGAGTCATGGTGGGTGGGGGCTTGGGGGTTGACATCTGCCCACTCTCCACATTGCAACGAATGGAAATCGGGGCGGGAATGATTCGTCCTAATAATGTTTGTGTGAGAGCTTTTGATGGCATTAAGAGGGATACTATCGGTGAAATTGATTTGATATTAACTATAGGCCCGGTGGATTTCGAGGTTACCTTCCAGGTGCTAGACATGGATACATCCTACAATTTTCTTCTAGGAAGGCCTTGGATCCATGCTGCATGAGTTGTACCTTCCACCCTCCACCAAATGGTGAAATTTGAGTACGAAGATCAGGAAATTGTGGTCCATGGAGAAGAAGAACAGTCAATCTATCGGGACCCATATACCCCTTGTTTGGAAGCGAGGGAAGGAAGTGAACACATTGTGTAGCAAGCTTTTGGAATTGTGGTGGCGTGTTAGTACGAAGAAGGAAATCCTTGCCCCCAACCTTTCCTATCGAATGCTTCAATTATGGTGGCTGAAGAAATAATTACACATGGTTCAGCCAGGAGAGGGCACTTGCACAGCTGAAGTGCTCTACATGGGACCAGATGCTAAACTCCAAAATTGGAAGGCTATGCCATTCCCGATCAGGCGGGAGTCCTGGTAAACTAGCCCTGCCACTTTTTCTGCATCTCGAGTTATTTCAAGGTGTAACTCGGATGTTTCCTTTAGTTTCTTGTCTTTAAAATTCCTGAATGTAAACCCTGTTATCTTTCCAAATTCCAAGAAATGAAATCAATATTTCATCGTCCATTTTCTCTTTATACTTTTCGATTTTGTTATTCGCTTTCTTCATTTCTCTTTTCAGATATAATAATGCAGCTTTAAATAACATGACATGCTTGCAGACTTCATGCTTAGATCCCTAAACGCTGTCAGATTTCAAAACAAAGAATCAAGAGTTGAAATGCAAAGAAGGTAACCTTGAGGAAATAAAACAAAGAATTGAAACAATTGAGGAAAAATTGGTTCACGGGTTGAAATGGTCCATACATTACAACAAAAGAGTGTGCTGTACTTGGGGCACATCCAGGCAATTGTACCAATAAAGATTGGCCCACGCTTACAACAAGAAAGTGCATCCCAAGAATTTTGAAGTGGGGAAACTCGTGTTAAGACGCATTCTTCCTCATCACCAGGAAGCAAAAGGAAAATTCGCTCCTAATTGGAAGGATCCATACATAATCCGGAAGATACTTCCAAGAGGAGCACTGTATCTGGGAGACATCGAAGGAAATGATCCTGAAACAGCAGTCAACGCAAATGCAGTGAAAAGGTACTATGTCTAGACCTCCTAGGGTGATGGATTTTGTGTAATTGAGATGACGAAGGTTTTCTTTCCCGCTACCCCAAACACTATCAATCCTTCGTAAACCCCTTGAGCCGGTTACGCTTCTTTGATCACCTTCTTTTGAACTAGGAAGTACTATTGAAAGAAAAAAAGAAAAAGAAAAAGAAAAAGAAAAAAGAAAAAAAGAAAAAAAAACAACAAAAACAAAAAATTATTTGCCTAAATTACGTTTGATTTGATTCCGAAAGGATACGTAGGCAGCCTCTCCCTGAGGTTCAGTCACACCAAAACAAAAATGCCAATTTCCCCAAAATTTGAAACTAGGGCAGATGATATGATGGTTCGGCTATGAACCCACCGACATGGTTCCAAAGTTGTAGTTTCTCCCATAATCCTTCTTACCCCAACGACCTTGTCCAAGTCCTTCCGATCAATTGGCAAAAGCAGGGAAGTGAAAAACATCATTGTTGGAATCTGATATCATTCAAACTGAGAGAAAAAAAATGAGAGCCTTATCGGTGAAAAACATCGGGCTCCATAGGGCGATGGTTAGTAGAGAAAATGAAAATGAGAGAGTCCTCTTAGTGAAAACTCGAAAAGAGCACTATCGGGCGACAATGAGTAGAGAAATGAGAGAGGTTGATTGGCGAAAACTCGCAAAGGGCGCCGTCGGCCGAAAAAAAGACATCTCACCACTAAAAGAGTCCTGGCAAGGTTCCTTGGTTTTGAAATGCAGATCAATGAGTTCATGAGAAGCTGGAAAGTTTGTATGGGTTGGGCGTCCAGCCCAAGAAGCATGTCATGTTCATTTGGAGCCATCATGCACCCCCAGATAAGTCCTTCCCTCTCCCAGAAAGGGATGCTTCTCTTTAAACTCATATGCTTGCCTTTTTGCATACTTTTTCTTTGAATCCCTTTCGGTTTAACACTGATTCCGAATTACTGTAAAAGAAAGGTGGCAGGATTGGTTCTATAGGGCTCCGTCTAGTAAAAGCCGGAGAAAATACCCAGCCTCAGCGGGTGCGTCAATCCAATCCCGATTGACCATGGTGGTTAATGCTTCAAAGCAAAGACAGTGGAAAGGAAAGAAAGTCAAAAACAAAGGTCTTAAGAGCAGAAAAAGTGAAAGGGCCAGAGCCTACACGGGCGAGTCATCATGAAATCCTAAAAGTTGAATCCCGTCGGTTTGGAAAGAGATTCACCCTCAAAGCCAACAAGTAGCAAAGTTCTCAACGAAAATTGGGTCGGGATCAAGCAATTGGAATGATCAAGGCCACAAAACCAACCACCGTTTCAAATTAACAAATTGTTCTTTGTTGAAAACAGGTGCATTCAAAGCAACCGTGCAAGAAGCAGGTGCAACGCAAAAGGGAAAAAAAATGCGCAAGCGTTGAAACAGCTTTGCAACACGAAATCGACCAAAGGGAAGTTCCTCTCCAAATTCTTTCATGCGCTTCGCTAAATAAAAGGAAAAATAAAAAGAAGAAGAAAAGAAGAAAAAGAAGAAAATAAATGAAAATGAAAATCCCAAAAGAAAAGAGCAAATCATGGCATCATAGGACCCCATTCCTTAACAATCTCGGCATAACCCGAGGATCTCCCTGGCATAACCCAAGGAGCTTTTTCTTTCTAAATCCCGGCATAACCCGATGATCTCCCCGGCATAACCCAGGAGCTTTTTCTTTCCAATATTCCGGCATAACCCGAGGATTCCCATGGCATAACCCAAGGGGCTTTTTCTTTCCAAATCCCGGCATAACCCGAGGATCTCCCTGGCATAACCCAACGAGCTTTTTATTTTCCAAATCCCGGCATAACCCGAGGATCTCCCTGGCATAACCCAAGGATCTTTTTCTTTCTAAATCCCGGCATAACCCGATGATCTCCCCGGCATAACCCAGGAGCTTTTTCTTTCCAATATTCCGGCATAACCCGAGGATTCCCAAGGCATAACCCAAGGGGCTTTTTCTTTCCAAATCCCGGCATAACCCGAGGATCTCCCTGGCATAACCCAACGAGCTTTTTATTTTCCAAATCCCGGCATAACCCGAGGATCTCCCTGGCATAACCCAACGAGCTTTTTATTTTCCAAATCCCGGCATAACCCGAGGATCTCCCTGGCATAACCCAAGGATCTTTTTCTTTCTAAATCCCGGCATAACCCGATGATCTCCCCGGCATAACCCAGGAGCTTTTTCTTTCCAATATTCCGGCATAACCCGAGGATTCCCAAGGCATAACCCAAGGGGCTTTTTCTTTCCAAATCCCGGCATAACCCGAGGATCTCCCTGGCATAACCCAACGAGCTTTTTATTTTCCAAATCCCGGCATAACCCGAGGATCTCCCTGGCATAACCCAAGGGGCTTCTTTCTTTCTATCCCGTCATAACCCGAGAATCTCCCTAGCATAACCCAAGGAGCTTTTTTCTTTCCATCCCGGCAAAACCCGAGGACCCTTTTTTTTCTTTTTTTTCCGGCATAACCCGGTCATTTCCCAGCATAACCTGGATTCATTCACAAGAATCCTGATTTGATCGCTTAGATATGTGTCACAACTAACTCAGGAAATTTTCCTAGTGAAAACTGGGGCAGAAAATTTTGTTCATTTTTTATTTTGGTATCTTAAGCAGGTTGACCTCAATACATAGGGTGCGAGATGACCGATGGAATGAGTCTCAATCCATAATAAAGAAAAGAACAAAAGAACAAAAAGAAATAAACTCAAATGTGAAGCAAACAAGGGTGCGGATTGCTCAAAATCTGATTGAAGTCACAAGCTCCGCTGATCCCGTTTTGACCCAATGCTGCAGAAAGAAATAACACCTACAGCATGCGAGCATCAAGATTCAAATCGTAGTCCACAGCAAGAACCAGCTAAGACTCAATATTGAGCTTCAAGAGATTTATAATTAGGAATCCTGTAACTCGTAGCTGATAGGCTTAGTTATGCTTTTTAATTTTGATTTTGATATAATAAATGGGATCGTGGACCGGAACCTCGACGGAACCTCGCTCAGCTCTCAACCTCGGCACTCCATCGCCTCATTCACTTTTGAACTACACCTGACCTGATTCATTTATAGCCAAGGATATGTAGACAACCTCAGAAGCAAGGTTCGGTTAGACTCTTTCAAAAAATGCTTCTGATGGAGTTTCAAATGGGCAAAAATCCCTCATATTGCTCACTTTATCTTTGCCTGAAAACCCTTCATATTTCCGAGCAAAGAGGGGCAGCTGTAAGCGTACTCCTATAAATTTCAAGAAAATAGATTTTTTCCAATTATTTACTATTTTATAGGATTTTGTAGAATTTTTATCTTGTGCACGTTTAAGTCATAAAAATACCAAAAATATCACACATGACATTTAGGCCTTACTTTTACATTTTTAGGATTAATCGATAAAAATTAAAAATCACAAAAATAATGTTTCATTTTTTATACCTTTCCTTTTTATTGATTTTTCTCTTTTAATTTAGGATTAAGTAGCTTTTATAATTTTATAATTAGTATAATCTTATATTTTTAGGATTTTTAATTCTAGGACTTTTAATAAAAAAAAAAGATGGATAAAAAGAAAATTGGGAATAAAAAAAAAGAAGAATTGTAAGAACCTTCTTCCACATGAGACTTTCCCCCCAAAAATATTTCCCCAAAAAATATTTCCCCACATAAGACCTTCTCCCAAAATATTTCCCACATAAGACCTTTACCCAAAAAATACTCCCCCACACAAGACCTCCCTCCACATTAGAAAATACCATATACACACTAAAATACAGAATCAGCCGAATGAGGCTATAGACTCTATTAAATCACATCAGCCGCAATTCTGATTGGGGTGGGGGGGGACGGTTCGCTCTTCTTTTGCCTAAAAGGAGATTGAGAATCAGGGGACAAATGGGTTGAATCTTCAAAATTCCTACACCACAAAATAAGGCAACAAAAGGAAACGCCCTTCATTTCCTGCCCGACGAGCTCGGTTTTTTGGACAAAATAGAGGAATTATCGTCTGACTTTTGGTTTTAGTTTCTGGTGTCAAAATTATCGAAAGAAAAATTTTGTTCATTCTCACTACCAAAATGGAGTTTGGTTGAAGGTTCTGTCGGATTTTTGAGGTCGTAGTTGGGTCATGTTCGTCGGTCTTCTTGTTTTGATCTGGTTCCTTTTTAGCAGTGAGGTTTGATTTCTTCTACTGTGTTCTCAAATCATATTCTTAAGCATATGAATAAACAACTGTGATATATGGGAAGTGGATTGAACTTCTTTTAATTTTGTGGAAATTGAAATCATGTTTTTCTTGCCACAAGCCAATGTGTTCTGAATGTTTAGTTTAGTGAATGTTCTGTTAGACTACGTTGAATTGTTGATTTGATTAGTTTTGGCCTTTTGAGGCGATGAATTTGTTACACCCCACACTTAAACCCTTGCTCGTCCTCGAGCAAACTAAATCACATTTCTAGGCCTAACGGTACTACCTCAA
>MU673037.1:20717-30906 GCA_026770625.1 Nicotiana glauca
TCGTCTATGGGCAACTGTGTGAGGCCAGGAGCTTTAAGAAGCTCGTTTTCACTGCACAAAACGAACAAAAACATAAGTTACCCAATACTCAGGAAAAATACTTTAGATATCGCTATATCACTTTACTTACAAATCATATTGTCTTGACATTTCATGATGGATATTTTCAGGTTAGTGATAACTCCCATATGGACCACCGTGGTCCAATACTCCAGATCTATACAGATTCCAACTAGGGGCGGGGTCATAACTTGTAAAATTCAAATCCGGACGGTACCCCTATAAAAAAATATGAGTGTTAATACAAATCCAATTAAAACATGGAAAAAAATCGCTAAAACGTAGTAAAATTGAAGTTTACGAGTCGCCTTGTTTATTATATAAAGTGGAAACATTATTTTCTGGCTGCTCATTCACCTGTGGTGACAAGTTTAAATCAAGGCAAGCTCTTTCATCTCCAATCTGTCAGGCTAACGCTGCTCCAGAATAACCACCCGATGACTGGGAATTATCCCTGCTATGACGCCCTCATTACTAGGAAGGTCCTCCACATTCACGTACATTTTCAATAATTTTATTACAATAAATTCCCTATATTCGTCCGAAATCCGCAAAAAATCTCTAAGAGTTTCATCATCCTCGATATTAAACTCAGAATAATAAGCAAACCCCTGCGGAGTCACTGAATAAGGAAATCTACCGGTTACTTTAAATGCTAACCGAACACCTCCGCTCACTCATTTTTTTACGTAACAACGATACCAATGTATCGTACTCCATATTAAGCGGCAATTTAACATGACACTGTGGAGGTGAGCTATACCTCACAGAGTTATTCTCCACCACAACCTCACCGCCCCAATACAGTGAAACCTTTATTTTTGGCACTTCAGACATTGTAAAAAATTGATTGATAAAGAGAAGAGAGAATAAACGTATGTTTCAAGTTTAAGTGTTGAATGAGTTTTTATAAAATTGAAACGCCTATAAATAAGGCAAATCCGACCTTGGGGTGTACAATTTTTCAAAGTAATTCACTGTATTATACTGCATTTTATGTATTTGAATTATTGTTATGTCAGTTAATTATTATTGGTGGGGCTTAAAATCAGCCTATTTCGCAGTATTATACTGCGAATTACCTAAATTCGTAGTATAATACTGCGAAATGCTAGTTCAAAAATGAGTTGGGCCCATCTTAAACAATTCGCAGTATTATACTGCGAATTGCATAAAAAATTATTTTTTTAATATTTTGCAGTTTTATACTGCGAAATGCATTAACGGCAAAAAATCTGTTAACCTAATTTGCAGTATAAAATTATAAAATACCCATTAATGTAACTTTTTTTTAAAAACATTAAAAAAGTATTTTATGTTCAAAAATCATTAATTAAGTTTTCCACTCTTTATTGATACGTAACTAGCTGTGGTTGTTCGCGCTACGCACACTTTCAACATGGGAGTGCACGGTTAGCCACCAATAACATGTATTTACTTTTAAATCACTATTTAAAATGTATTTAGACTTTAACCACTGCTTTATTAAATTTTACCTGCCCGGACGAAAACACCCTTCTGCTCATAAAAGTTCAGGACCAAGTGTCCTTAACTTTTGAACTTGCAACTCTAAGTTCAAGACCTCAGGACTACATGTCCTTAACTTTTAAACTTGTAACTCTAAGTTCAGGACTTCAGGACTACATGTCCTTAACTTTTGAACTTGCAACTCGAAGTTTAGGACTACATGTCCTTAACTTTTGAACTTGGAACTCGAAGTTCAGGACCACCTGTCCTTAAGTTCTGTGCTTGTAACTCTAAGTTAAGGACTACTTGTTCTTAACTGTTGAACTTGTAAGTCTAAGTACAGGACCTATCGTCGGTAACTTTTGAGCTTGTTAGTCTAAATTTAGGACCAAGTGTCCTTAACTTTTAAACTTGTAACTGTAAGTTCAGGACCAAGTGTCCTTAACTTTTGAGGTTGTTAGTCTAAGTTCAGGACCTATTATCCTTAACTTTTGAGCTTGTTAGTCTAAGTTCAAGACCTATTGTCCTTAACTTTTGGGCTTCTTAGCCTAAGTTCAGTACCTATTGTCCTTAACTTTTGAGCTAGTCAGTCTAAGTTCAGGACTTCAGGACCTATTGTCCTTAACTTTTGAACTTGTAATTGTAAGTTCAGGACCTATTGTCCTTAATTTTTGAACTTGTTAGTGTAAGTTCATGACCAAGTGTCATTAACTTTTGAACTTATAATTCTAAGTTCAGGACCAAGAGTACTTAACTTTTGAGCTTGTTAGTCTAAGTTCAGGACAAAGTGTCCTTAACTTTTGAACTTGGAACTCGAAGTTCAGGACCAAGTGTCTTTAACTTTTGAACTTGTAACTGTAAGTTCAGGATCCATAACGTAGCAGAAATCCAATCGTTCTATAGCATAAGCTTTAAGTCCATCAACGAATAATATACATTTCATAAGAGAAATAACAAGTTTTTGCAAGAGCTAACAAAATTGTGTATTTCAAGTAAAATTTACATATGTAGCAAAATTTTCAGAGAAGTTTGCATGACCAGTTTGAGTGCATTTTTTTGCCCAGTCATGGAGTACAACTTAGGGACTGTACTATTCTAAATTTCTATTATACTATGCGCTTTACATTTGGGTGGTAAGCTGTAATGGTATAAGTGTTTGAAAGATTCTTGTGAGATTCGTTGCTGGTGAATACTGCATAGTGTAATATGCATTACATTCTGTGTATTAGGAAAAAACTGAATTTATATTAAAGATGACGTGGCATGACACGTGGATTGGTCAAAAGATCAACAGACAATAATTAATTGAGAGACACGAGAAGAAGAACTCAAAATAGGCACGGGGTGCAATTTAGATACGTATCTCGTACCTAAATGAAGCATTTAGGTCTAGGAATTCTTAAGGATTCAAAAGACAAGAATCTGGTGACGAAAGATACGGGAAAAGGAAGTTAAACAGGCACGAGAAGCAGTTTAGACACGAGTCCCATACCAATTCGAGTCATTTAAAGCCAACGGATTGAAAGGCATTGAAGACATGGATCTGAAGACAAAAAGGAGTCCAAATTCAGTATTAAATACCTGATACGTTGGAAAATTGGTATTTAATAGGAATGATTGTAACGGCTTATTTAATGCCATTTATTACTCATAATTGTCTCATTAAATGTCCGTTATTATTCTTATTTATACTAAGGAATTGAGTCGTTACTCCTTATTAGCTATAAAAAGAGGAGGTCTCATCATTTGTAAGGACACACGAAAGATCATCTACATCATATTGAAATACGAATTTCTTTACTGTTGATTCTTATTCTAAGAAAGCTTATTATACTCTTTGGTCTCTTGATTATCAGTAACCCGATTTCTTATTTTAAATTTTAGTTTTGACCAAATTATTATTTTTTGGTTAAACATTCTGTCCGAAGAAAGGGTGTCGCTTCTCCCTGACATAAAAGAGATAGAAGAAAGGGTAATATAGTATTTTCATATTAATTGTAATAGACTAGTGACTACTATTGCTAAGCATTGAAAATACTGAATAAAAAGTAAATACCATTTTAAAAAGTAGCTACCCCACACAATTTTTACTCCAACTTGTGAGTTTAGTAGTAAATGAGTGGCCCTGTGAATTGGCATATTTCATTTGGGCCATTTTGGTGGCATAACCTAATCTAATAAATGGCATAAAAAGCACAACTTATTATAATCAGAGAGAAATTCAAAAATAGTCAGATTTCCAAGTGGTCATTCAAAAATAGTCACAATTTTAAAAGTAATGGAAATTTAACCACTTTTCATGTAAAGATAGGTCTGAACAAAAATATTATTCAAAATCCGAAAAAATACTCCATTATAATATACCGATCCAACATAATATGACCCATATTTATGTTTTAATTTAATAAATTAATTTTGTATAAAAAACTAGGTCGTATCTCTCTCTCTCTCTCTCTATATATATATCTCCTCATTCTCTCACTTCGCACCAGAAAATTTTAGTGCAATTTGCATAAATAAAGGCCCAAAGGAATGGATCATCCATGAAACTGAATTCTCGTGGCCCATTTTCGAAGTTGACACTAAGTTTTTTTCATTCTCACTTAGCATTAATGGACGAAATCAAGCAAACTTTCTACAAATTGTACAAAAATTTTGTCCAGAAAAGAAACACTCGGTTTTACATCGAAAGAGGAATGAATTTGGGTGACTATACACATTCCAAGTTTTTTAAACTTTCGAATTTGGGTGAATACACATCTCAGTGTATATCGACTTATATATCACCCCATATATCTGTTTATTTCATGTATATCATGCATATTTATATACATGTCTATGTATATCAATGAAAATATTGTGTGATATACACACTGATATATACCAGCCAAGACACGTATTGGTGATATTTGGGAAATGTATATCACAATTTTATTTTCGTTCTTTGTTTATATCAAAATAAATTTAAAATTTTATTTTCCTTTTTTGTATACCCAAACTATGAATTTATAAATTTAGTTATTCAAAATTTATTGTTGTCTCTATCAATGTATATCATAATATAAATAATTATAATATTTATATATCACAGTGTATAACATATCAAATAATATTTATACAAATATAAATATCATAAATTTATTTTCCTTCTTTGTGTATATTAAAAACTTATTTTCCATCTTTATATATCAAAAATTTATTTACTCCCACAATTATATTTATTATTTTTATGTCTTATAACTTGCTCTAAACTTATATACATTGCTACAATGGAAAATAAAATAAAAAATTAGAAAAGGAATATAAAGAGATTTTGGAAATTTTCAGATACTTTTGAAAGGAAATAAAACCTACTTTTAATGAAGATGGCTGCAACCAATTAGAAGAGAGAAGAGAGAAGAGAGAGAGAGATATTCTTTAATAAAGAAAACTAAAGAGAATAAAGCACCATTTACGGACGAAGAAACAGAATGCAGAAGACGGAAAACAGTTGCCTTATTTACATGATGCACAATGAAGAATTGGAGAGAAGAGAGAGAGCGGTTTCTAAATATATTTTCTTCGCTATTTTTAAGGAAAACAACTTTGGTTATTGGGTGCCAATTTTTCTAGGCTTTTATTGCCAAACCTAATATACGGCTAAAAAATTACCAATTCTCCTAATGTGTTGTCATACCATGCCATTTTCTCTTCAAAAAAATGACACAAGAACTTAATTTGGGCCGGTTCAATATCTCTTCCTTTCGGGCCAACCTTCTGGCTAAACTCTATGGGGCCTAATCATGGCAAATAATCCTAGCTGTCCCAACTTTTCTTTTCGGCGGCTTTTAGTATTTATTACTCCCTTTATCCTAATTTATGTGATTGAGCATGAAATTTTGTTGGGTGATTTGCACAAATAGAATATTTCGATATCAATATTGACTTTTTGACCTTGTTTGTTTGTACCATGGCAGAACTTCAAGTTCAACAAATGTTATCCTTGTTGGTTCATGGACAATACTTTTGCTTTTGACCTTAAGGATTTGCTCATGGAACAAGTGAAAATAGAAAAATCAAGACTATCTATTTTCAAGGTCATTTGAGCGTAATTTCCTAAATTTTATTCCTATTGAAATATTAGTGAACAAGAATGTTGAAGTACTATTCGTAAAACGGAAAAGGTCCAAATATAGCCGTGAACTATGTAAAATAGGACAAATATGTCCGTCGTTAATAGCTGGGCCCAAATATGCCCAAACCGTCCAATAGTTGTGCAAATTTTCTCTTTTTTTAACGGAAACAATATTTTTTTTCTTTTTAAAATTAATTAAAATCAAAATATTTTTTTCAAGTTTTTAGAAAAATATCAATTTAAAAAAACTGAAAAATAATTTCTAAATCAATTGTTTTTGTAAAAACAAAAATAAAATCTAAAAAGTAATTTTCTTAAGCAATATTTTTGTAAAAACTGAAAAAAAAAATAAGTATTTTCTTTTTATCAGTTTTTAGTTTTAAAAAAATTCAGTTTTTTCCAGTTTTTACTGCTTTAGAAAATTGCTTTTCATTTTTTTTCTAGATTTTACAAAAATCATTGTTTTAGAAAATAATTTTTCAGTTTTTTTTAAGTAATTTTTTTTTCGTTTTTTCAGTTTTTACAAAAATATTGCTTTAGAAAATTACTTTTTAGATTTTATTTCTGTTTTTACAAAAATATTATTTTAGAAAATAATTTTTCAGTTTTTTTAAAACAATTTTTTTCCGTTTATTCAATTTTTAGTAAAAATAAATTCAGTTTTTTTATTCAATTTTTTTTTCTAGTTTTTACAAAAATATTGCTTTAGAAAATTGCGTTTTAGATTTTATTTCTGTTTTTACAAAAATATTATTTTAGAAAATATTTTTCAGTTCTTTTGTAAAAACTGGAAAAAAAATATTTCCGTTTTTTTTTCTTCAGTTTTTAGTAAAAAAAACTTTTAGAAAAATTGCTTTAGAAAAAAATATTTTGATTTTAATTAATTAAAAAAAGAAAAGAAAAAAATATTGTTTCCGTTAAAAAAAGGGCAAATTTGCACAACTATTGAACGGTTTGGGCATATTTGGGCCCAACTATTAACGACAGACATATTTGTCCTATTTCGCATAGTTCACAGGCATATTTGGACCTTTTCCGTTCGTAAAATCAGCTTGAATACATGAACAACCTTTTGATAAGGATAAGGATAAGGATAAGTAGAGCTAACATTCTCATTTGAATTTAAATTGTTGTATATATATCTCCTAAACCACTCTTTCTCATCTACAAAACTCCTACTACGAGTGTACTTCTTCAGATATAAATATATCCATTTACATGACTGAAAATACAAGTTGGAACACCAAATACTTGCTGTTTTACCTTTTTCCCGTTTCTCTCTTTTTGCAGCTAGACAGGAGGGTTGCTCTGATGGTAAGCAACCCCCACTTCCAACCAAGAGGTTGTGAGTTTGAATCTCCCCAAGAGCAAGGTGGGAAGTTCTTGGAGGAAAGGATGCCTGGAGTCTATTTGGAAACAGCCTCTCTACCCCAGGGTAGGGGTAAAGTCTGCGTACACACTACCCTTCTCAGACCTCAGTAAGTGGGATTATACTGGGTTGTTGCTGTTGTTGTCTCTTTTTGCAGCTTATGATACCATTTAATCTAAATACTGCATTTAAAAACTGTGTGCTTCTCCAGTTGAACTTGAATTTTTGTGCCTTTCATTAGTAGTGGAATTACCACCATATGACATACAGAATAATCATAGAGTAGCACGACGAGGCCATTAATAACTGGTAGGCTACTCTTTGGAATTCCACGTAGAATGGAATAGATCTTTGAACTTAATGAAACACCCTGAAAATTGCAGAATAATTTATCCGTTTGTCTTCCTAATTTCGGGTAAGATTTTGTTCGTTCTTTCTCCTTAATGAGGTGGGAGCTGGGATAGGGAATGCTCTGTAATACTTATATACAAACTATTGGAATGTATGTATCGAGTCCCTATCTTATTTATAACTTTCTTGAATGCTCCAATTCAGACGTCAATTGTGTATTAGAGTAATTTCCTGTCATCTGCGAAATCTGAAGCAAGATTATGCACTGGCTCATTTCAAATCAGACATAAATGCTTTTTTAAACCTTGGATTAGAGTAAATTATCACTTTTTTGAAAAGTTATCATCTTCATATAGGACCTTCCCCTCCTTTCTCCAAGAGATAATATTCTGATAATGTGTTAGGTGCAATAATAGTAGATAGAGTGAGAGAAATTTATCAATGTCAACACTTATAACGCGGGGATCCGCCAGCCACACCCCGAATTAAAGGAGTGTGTGAGAGTAATGTCAACAATATCTAGACATAAATTATGTATTTAGCATATAAAACAGGTACATTATAGTCCAATTATTGTCGCAAAGATTTTTCCTAATTTAACATTTCGTGCATGTGCATATGACAAAAATTCATGCATGCACATCTGAAGGCCAAAGAATTTCCTTTTCGTAGTGATCAACTTTTTCTTTAATTTATTAATTGTAAGTAGAGAAATACTATACAATGTCTCATCACGAAAATGCAAGAATGCCCCCAATGTTTTCGATAAGTCTAAAACCGTTCCTTAAGTATATCCCAGAGCGTTTTTAGTCATTTGTGTTTGTCAAAATCGAGTATTTTTGGTCTCCGTTATATATATATATATATATTTAACAAACACAATATAAAGGAATTGAAGACTGTTGAAAAATAAGGGAAGCAAACAGGCATTGAGAAAAAAAAAGGATATAATACCTTACCTTCTGTTTTTAATTAATTGGTACAGGCAACGTAAGAATTTCTACTTGTTGAGTTTTTGTTTAAGATGAAATAGTCTTAAAATGAGAGTGAATGAGAAATGAGATTTGGATTTGGATTTGGATTTGGTCAAATGATTGATCGATTGATTAATTTTTTGGAGCAAATTTATTTGTTAATAGTGAATATTAACGTGATATAATCCGTGTTTGTAACGGATATTTTTTAATCCGTGTATTGTGTTGCACCAACAAGCAACAAGTTACCTAGTGCACCTCCCACCATGGCCAAATGCCCCTCCCACCAAGCAAGTGTTCATTTCACCATGTAAGTGCTTCCTCCATGATAGCCTAGTGCTTGTTCCATCATTGAAGGGGCGGATTTCTTCAAATGACTGCTATAAATAGAGCACAAATTGGAGAGAAAGAAAAGACCACCGGAAAAAACACTTGATATACACTCTGTATACACTCGATATACACTATGTATACAGATATACACTCTATATACACTCAGTATACACTGGAAAAACGAATTGCAATCTGATATCATCTTCAGTAAGAATTCAATATCGGCTATACATTGCATTCCTTCCTCTCAGAATTTTCATTCGACTTCTGAGTTGTCCTCCTTTATTCTGCATTGTTTTTAACTACAAACAAAGCATCCGTAAGTGTGATTTGCTGCCGAACTTTGTGTTCGCTGAAACAGTAGGGTTTGAAGAACCGCTACACCAGTGTGTAATTCGTTCTATCCTGGGAAGAAATAATCCATAACCTTGGGTACTAGGAGGGGATTAAATTCCTTAAGGAAACACTGTGAATTCAGTTGGCTCAAATTAATTATTGTCTCATTTATATTTACGTTTATATGCTAACATTTTTATTTTTCAGAATTATTATTTACAAATACAGGATAATAAACCACGGGACCCAACAATCTTAAGGAATTTAATTATTTTTATTTCTGTATTTGTGTTATCCTTATTATTCTGGAAACTTAAACCTTTGTGGTTTTGTGTACTCCTGTTTTGGAGAGTAAAGCCTTCGTGACATTTTGTTGGAGATTAAAATCTACGTGATTTTTTAACTCCAGTTTTAAACGTTTATTAAACGTTTGTTTGTGTCATTTTTTCAGAAAAAATGGCTAACGAAATCGGAAACCAAGTTGTTCCGATGGTGACTGTCAATGCATCGATAAGCCGAACACCGGCTTTGGCACCGGCAGAAAAACCCGAAAAATTTTCCGGAATTGATTTCAAGCGCTGGCAGAAGAAGATGTTCTTCTACTTGACTACGTTATGTCTACAGAAGTTCATCAAGGAAGATGTTCCTGATATGCCCAATGAAACTCCAACGAATGAAAGCTTTCTCGTAATTGAGGGGTGGAAACATTCTGGCTTTTTATGCAGGAGTTATATTCTTAGTGGTCTGGAGGACAATTTGTATAATGTATACAGTGGCGTGGAGACGTCAAAAGAATTGTGGAATGCGCTTGAAAAGAAGTTCGTCGCCGCAAAATTTTTTGACTACAAAATGGTAGATAGCAAGTCTGTTATTACCCAAGTCCAAGAATTGCAAGTGATTATTCATGATCTACTTGCTGAAGGTATGTTTCAAATAAATACTGATGTTGAAAGTAAAAACTTTAGTATTTTTACTAATGGAATTTTCATTGAAGGTCTTGTCATCAATGAAGCATTCCAAGTAGCAACAATAATTGAGAAGTTGCCTCCATTGTGGAAGGACTTCAAAAATTATTTGAAACACAAATGAAAGGATATGTCCCTTGAAGATCTCATTGTTAGATTGAGAATCGAAGAGGACAATAAAGCTGCTGAAAGGAGAGGTCGTGGAAATTCAACAATAATG
>MU673037.1:32275-45960 GCA_026770625.1 Nicotiana glauca
ATTAGCAAAGAACAAAGGCCAAAGCATATCACAATTGGATTATGCTCGTGTGTTGGGATGCTTAATGTACATCATGAATTGTACACGACCAAATATAGCTTGTGCTATAAGTAAACTGAGTTGATACACGAGCAATCCAGATCAAACTCATTGGATGGCAATAAAACGAGTTTTGGGATATTTAGAACATACCAAAACTTTGATTTGCACTACAGCAAATATCCTGCGGTGATTGAAAGATATTGTGATGCAAATTGGATCACCGGTTCAACTGATTCGAAGTCCACAAGTGGATATGAATTCACTATTGGTGGAGGAGCGGTATCTTGGAAATCGTCCAAACAAACTTGTATTGCCCGCTCTACAATGGCGGCTGAGTTCATAGACTTAGATAAAGCCGGTGAAGAAGCTGAATGGCTCCGGAATTTCTTGGAAGACATTCCATTTTGGCCCAAACCGTTGGCACCAATACGTATACATACGGTAAATCTCGTCATATACGACAGAGACATAAAACTGTTAGGCAATTACTCTCTAGAGGAATTATCACGATTGACTATGTAAAGTCAAGTGATAATGTGTCGGATCCACTTACAAAAGTCCTAGAGGTAGTTGAGAAATCATCGAGGGGAATGGGACTATGGCCGAGAACAATTCATTGTGGCGGTAACTCTACCTAGAAGATTGGAGATCCCAAGATCTAGGTTCAAGGAGATCAAACAAAGTCATTAATGAAGGTTCAACATTNTACATAAGTTCACTATAGAAAGTTCAAAGGGAAACATACTTATCGAGATGCAATTAATCCTTGCTTGCGAATCACACAAGTTTTTCATGCATACTTCCGTGATATAGCCATTCCCCATTCATGTGGGGGATTGTTGAGTTTTTATTTAAGATGAAATAGTCTTAAAATGAGAGTGAATGGGAAATAAGATTTGGATTTGGATTTGGATTTGGTCAAATGATTGATTGATTGATTAATTTTTTGGACCAAATTTATTTGTTAATAGTGAATATTAACGTGATATAATTGTTTGTAACGGATGTTTTCCAATCCGTGTATTGTGTTGCACCAACAAGCAACAAGTTGCCTAGTGCACCTCCCACCATGGCCAAGTGCCCCTCCCACCAAGAAAGTGTTCATTCCACCATGTAAGTGCTTCCTCCATGATAGCCTAGTGCTTGTTCCACCATTGAAGGTGCGGATTTCTCTCAAATGACTGCTATAAATAGAGCAGAAATTGGAGAGAAAGAAAAAACCACCGGAAAAAACACTCGATATACATACTGTATACACTCGATATACACTCTGTATACACTTGATATACACTCTGTATACAGATATACACTCAGTATTCACTCAGTATACAGTGGAAAAACGAATTGCAATCTGCTATCCTCTTCAGTAAGAATTCAACATCGGCTATACATTGCATTTCTTCCTCTCAGAATTTCCATTCGACTTCTGAGTTGTCCTCCTTTATTCTGCATTGTTTTTAACTACAAACAAAGCATCCGTAAGTGTGATTTGCTGCCGAACTTTGTGTTCGCTGAAACACTGGGGTTTGAAGTACCGCTACACTAGTGTGTAATTCGTTCTATCCTGGGAGGAAATAATCCATAACCTTGGGTACTAGGAGAGGATTAAATTCCTTAAGGAAACACTGTGAATTCAGTGGGCTCGAATTAATTATTGTCTCATTTATATTTACGTTTATATGCTAACATTTTTATTTTCCAGAATTATTATTTACAAATACAGGATAATAAACCACGGGACCCAACACTACTATTTATAGATTGGCAGGTAAAAGTATTTCTTGTCGAGTGAGTTTTAATTTATTCCTGCGACTATTAATTATTATGATCGTCGAATCTTCTGATTTGTTTCAAACAAGAATAGAGTAAAAGAAAAAAGAGAACATGGATAGTATTGTTGACTCTTTTGAGGAAAACCCGGTACATATTATTATGTTGATAAGACCAAAGCAATACGTCTTTTTTTATTCTCAACAATCATGAAAAAGGAAATATTCTCGTATCATAGATGCAGTACAGCATCCTCATGCTGGTATACTAACGTTTCTAGTAAATTCTTCTCCAATTGCATCAACAAAAGATGCAAATCTGCAGCAATTGATTCTTTAATAACTACGTATAAATATTCCACGTACTTGGTACTTGTTCATACCTACTCCATATATTGCATTTCACAAAAGCTTGTTATATATCCGAATGATCTTTTACCGTCAGTGTCGTTTGCACTTTTCCGAGTTGACGTAAAAAATAATGAGAGAAGAGCGTGAAAGCAAAGAAGAGAGGAAAGAAGGAGTGCATGACTACCACCGTTAGAATTTAAAATTTATGAGTTCGGAATTCCAGACCTATTAAGTTAATGAGATATAAATTACTAATAATTTATATATAAGCCCAAATATATAATCGGGCCCTTAAACTTGGTCTTTTTTGTCATTTGGGCACTTAAATATAGAGTTGTTCCTATTAGACCCTTCAACTAAATCACATATGTGCCAATTAGACACTTTGTAGACCATCTGAGAAAAACTTTTATAAAAATTATTGAATATGTAACTAGCTGCAGTTGTATATTTGATAGTTTTTAAGGCTTTCTTCTTTGCTTATGAAATAGCTGCATTTGTATATTTGATAGCTTTGCTCTTTTGCTGAAGTACTATTTTTGTTAAAAGTTGTTAATGTCAAAATGCAACTTCTATCAACGACTTGTGCGTTTTAGTTTGTAAAGTTTTATTCTAGTAGCTTACAAGTGCCATAAAGTTTCATAAGCACTCAATTATGTTACTACAAAGTGCTTATGAAAATTTTCATGGTATCTCCTATAATCGTACTTTAGTGCCGTAAAGTTTCATAAGCAAAGAAGAAAGCCTTAAAAGCTATCAAATATACAACTGCAGCTAATTACATATCCAATAATTTTTATAAAATTTTTTATCAGATGGTCTACAAAGTGTCTAATTGACACATATGTGATTTAGTTGAATGGTCTGATAGGAACAACTCTATGTTTAAGTGCCCAAGTGACAAAAAAGGCCAAGTTTAAGGGTCCAGTTATGTATTTGGCCTTATATATATTAACCTTCGACTTGTTGTTCCGAAAACCGGAAAAATAATTTAAGAGCTTAAGTTCTAGTATAAACTAATTGTAAAAAAATATACATAATCGAATCAACAGAAACTATAAACGTCCAAAAGAATAACCAACCTACTACAGCTGATTAACATTAATTACTGTACACAACAGTTTGAATCTTTTTAAATTGTTAATTAATGAATAGTATAATTAACATAACGTAAATAGTACACAAATTTAGGTTTAATTCTGACCCCTCTTCTCTCTCTGTCGACCATCAATTATAAATAGCCTGGTGTACTAGGAAAAGAAACATCGTAGACTAGCGGTTTAGCTCCCAAAATATTGTGTGCCGTTTGCCCCCTTACCACTTCACGTCACTTTTATGTATTTTTGTATTGCGGTGACTGGTGAAGAACCTATATTAATTCCTCCCGTCCAAAATAAGTAATTTTTTTTGGATGTTTTTATATAAATTAAGAAATTTATCTTTTAGCATTAATTAGCAATGAAATTTGTCATATTAACTTTTACCATCTCACATAAACACTCCTAACACATATTCCAACACTATTTACTCCATGAACAATGTAGAAAAATAATAATTCATTCATTCTTAAAATCTGGAAAAATTACTTATTTTGGATCACAAGAAAAATGCCAAAAATCACTTATTTTGGACCGGAGGGAGTAGTATGTTTGCAATGTTATCTTCTAAGAATCAAATCTTTTTATTTAACCGAGTATATAAATTAAATTGCTATCTTCTAATTGCACTATTTTTTTAAAATATTTTTAATTTCGAAAAAAATCTAAACCATCAATATCGAATTGATTATTATGCTTTAAGGAACAATCAAGATTAAAACAATATTTTTTCCAATTTTCATCATGTAGTGATCTTAATTTTTACCGCTAAATAGAAAATTAAAAATATTTTCATATGTTTCAAATTGTTCAAATCTATTTTTAAGTGAAAAAAATAGTTTTATCTACTATGTATAAAGCGATAAACTTCAAAGTACTCTTCGAAAGATTTTGAGATTTTGTTATCAACAATGTCATCAAACTGTTACTTCCTATATATCACACGTTTCTTACGAAATTCGGGTTCGATATTCATTTCAAGTGCAATTTTCTTGGCAGAAATTATAGCAGTTGCAAATCTTTCTTCTCTATACTTGTTAAAGAAAGAAATCAAACTCTTTTTTACTTCACAGAACCTCTTTTAAAAACTTATACATTGTCTATTAGGCGTAATAAAAAAATGAGGTCTTCACAAATGTAGGGTCTAAAGCAATTGCTTTACTTGCTTAATGGAAGGGTTGTTTGACCAAAAAGTATTAAACTTCTTGCTAAACTAATTAATGAATAAAATAGAGGATAAATCTTAGCCAAAGGTAATTAAATCTATATCGCAACATATTGAGAATAAAAATTAGAGAGGAACAAACTGATTTAATATTTCATAAGATGGCTATCATACATCAAGTGGGAATGGTAAGCTTACATCTGTGACAGGTTTGGATTACAATCGAAAGAGCATAAAAGAAGAAAGGGAAGTTGTTGATAGCTGAGAAATCTTCCACTCACGGTTTCGTAATATTGCTCTTGTTTGTGATAGCCAGCTCCCTCTCACGCTTCCTTGTTTCCCTTTATATTGACAATGTTCCATTTTATCCAACGGTCCTTGACCGGTGTGCTTTCCCATGTTAGTCCTTTATTACTTGCCCAAGACAGTACGCTTATCCTGCAATATAGGCTTTCTAACTGCCTGACCTCGATAAGGACCGTGGGGCCCATCTACATTACGCCTCGTGGGCATGGCCATGATTGGGTTGAACTCTTACAGCCTCCAGTAATCAGGGTCAGATTTTGACCCATACAGTTAGTCCCTCCGTCCATTGGGATCGTCTTCTAGGAGAGCTCAATGGGCGGATCCTATGTATTCAAGAATTTAGAAGAAATCTGATCATTATGCTAGGACGAAATCCTTATGGCAAGGTGGCGGTGTGATGTTTTAAGAACTTTACCGAACCGTTACGTCCGTTTGCAGATGGATCATCACGTCGGTTCGGGCTACCATGAATGCCTGTTGTGTCATTATGACATACGTTCCCCAGGCACCGCATTGCTTCTCGTGCCTTTTCAGCTTTTGGCGGCTCTTGGGTTTCCTGCTCAGGACATTTGTGTTCTTATTTATAGGGGGAGCTCACCAATCGTTTGTTACTCTTTTCGATTTGCTTAAGGAATTTTGCAAATTTCCACCTTCTTCCACATTTCACATTTGTGCTTTCGTCCGAATTTGATGTGTCCACCCTCTTTATTTCTTCAGCACTCTTGTTTATCCAACCAAGCTAGATAAATGGCCGATACTTCTTCTCAGACTAACAGATTCGTCGAAGCTCCAATGCCGAAAAACAATGTACCCCTCCTTGGAGAGAGGATGGAGGTGGCGGAAGATGAGGGGTTTTCGACTGTGGCTGAGATACTGCCCCGTCCGGAGAAGTTATGGACCAAATTTAACAGCCCTGCTGGAGACTAATCAGAACATGTCCCCTCCACCATTGATGGCGCAGTGATTATGACGCTCAAGGCTAAGTGAGTAATCCCAATCCATATCGACATGATATCAGTGAGGGGGCGGACATTGTGCATTTGAAACTGCCCAGGGTACTGCACATTTTATCCGTATCCTTTTATTACCGGGTATACGCTTCCTCTCCCCTTTCTAGTGATAGACTTCTGCCGCTTCTAGGAGGTATGACCGGCTCAGCTCTCACCGTACGCGTACAACATCTTTCTCATGCTTATCAAGTATGCGGATCTCGCCGGTCGATGGATTACTTTGAAGCACATGCTTCATATTTTTGCCCCTTAATTTCTTTGGGGCACGATAATCCATATGCGCCATCGTGGAATCAAGTTTAATGGTGAAGATGGATGATAAGGCTAATCGTCGCTTCTGGGAAAGCTATTTTTACGTGCGGATAGAGCACCTTGTGGCAGACCCGGCAGGGTTCCTTGAGATGTGGAACTTTGCTCGTAAGTTTTCTGTTTATTTTGCAATTTCTCTCAAGGCGATCGTCGATCGTTCTTCTTTGGGCAATTTTGCTGACTTGTTTCTATTTGTAGCCGAGAGATTACCTCCCCCGCCAGTTGACGATATTCGTGACTAGGTGGGCGTAGTTCTTCCCCATGAATTGGGGAATTTGCGAGTGGATGTCCTTCCACGAGAAATATGGGCATAAACCTCTCACTGGTGAGTCGGCATTCTCTCTTTGCCGTAGGGTTCGATCTTGTCGTTATATGACCATTTTTTATTGTTGGCAGGGAGAACGCGAAGGATGAGGATTCCTCCACTCGCATTCTATCAAACGGCGCCCCCTGCCCGTTCTGTACCTAGGGACACTATTCGGCATGCATCGAGAGTCGCTAACAATCTACACCTGCGGTCGGAGCTGCAAGCGCGTCGGCTGTTTCTTAACCTGAGACTCCGGTATCTACCGTCTGCTTCATAGGCGATTCATCCTGTGCTGGTAGTGGAGAGGCCCCGTCGAAGAGATGATGGGTAGCCCTAGAAGTGTCACCTTAAACAATGTCGTCAGGGGTCGACCTTACCTTGACGATGCTTGATGTCGATGGTGATGTCGGCCCGGTCGTAGAGGCTAAGCCGGTTGTGAGAGATCAACAAGCCAAAGTGGTGGGGAGATGGAGTCCCGAGGTTGACAATACTATCTCGGGCGGCCGTTTGACATCCCGACCAACCCGCACTTCTTCTTGGATTGAAGAGAGGGGGAAAGGCGTCATGGTTGACTATTATGAGTCTGAATCCAACCTTGATCCTGACGACTTTAGGATGTTAGATGAGGGCTTTACTCGAACCATGGTAACGGCGGGAGGTCCTTCTCGGATACTTGATATTCCGTTGGACCTCAACTTTTTGCAAGAAATCGTAGCTCTTCAGGATGTCAGGGATGCCGAACTATCACGTGGAGTGGCTGCGATGGGCCTGAGAGTGAGCTCCTCCTCGTATGTTTCTCTTTGTTTGTCGTTATTATTTTTTGATATTGGCCCTTATCGATTACCTTCTTCTCTTTGTTTTCAGTCTTATATGCTGTAGATCGAGAGTGCTCGTGGGGCCGAAACTCGGGCCATGATTTTTCTAACAATGCTTGAAAAGTATCGACGGTATCGCAGTAGATGTCGTGGGATGCATGAGCAGCTCAGGGTGGGCGCTGACACCCGATCCCTCGTAGAGGAGTTGGAAAAGCGGGATTAGGAGCTGATGCAGTCCATTCATAGATGTAGTGAGCTCGAGGAGTTGCTTCATACTAAGGACGAAGAACTCGAGTTAGGAAAAGGGATCGTTGTCACGCCCTGAACTTGGGCCTGGACGTAACACGACACTCGATACTTGACTACATGTGACCGAGTGAACCAACTGGCTGGCTGAATCAATATGTGGTATCATAATATACTGAATGCGGAAGATAAACTAACACTTGTTAATATACTGAAAGTATGGATGATATAAATCAAAGAGCAGAAATACTAATACAATTTTGAAACATATTTTCAGCCAACATAGCTTAATATGAATATCCCGTGACTCTATCTAACTGTTATTCTAGTCTATGAAGCCTCTAATTTGTACTGAAAATACTGATTGTCTAAAAATACTGAAGACTATAGTAATGATAATGCCTCGAAAGAACTGGGGATCACCATATAGCTGGTACGAGAATCCTAGCGCTTTGAATCATCAACCTGTAAATCATTACCTGCATCGTAAGATATAGGCCCCGGGCAAAAGGGACGTCAGTACATTTGAATTGCACTGGTATGTAAAGCAATCGAAAGAAAGAATTGCAAATGCTGAAACTGAAACTAAGTTGATAACTGAGAATTGATAATTGGTATTAAAATGATAACTATTGAAACTGAAACTGAAACGATAGCTGATAACTGATAACTAAAATGATAATTGATAACTGAACTGATAACTAATAACTGAAAACTGAAATGATAACTGATAACTGAACTGAACAAAGGAAGTAAGGATATGAATACTCCCTTTTCTGGATGATGAACAACCTGTTTATCTGAATAAGCTACAGCCTCGAGCCCAATATATATGTGCACAAGCTACGTCCTCAGGCCCAAGTATACGTATGCATAACTATGGCCTCAGGCCCAAAAATGCATAAAGCATAAACTATGGCGCCCAAGTATGCATAAATCATATAAACTACGGCCTCAGGCCCAAATACAAGTGTTCAACATTCAGGAACTGAGAATCAAACTGCAATACATGATAGTAAAATACTGAATCACACTGAGTTACATGATACTGAAATACTGGATCACACTGAGTTACATAATACTGGAATACTAAATCATACTGAGTTACATAATACTGGAATACTGAATAGGACTAGACTGAGACATGTATTCTTGAACTGATTACGAACACTGAAACTTCAACTATTTATGGAATATTGAGTAATCTATACTAAGACTCAGGGACATCAAACCCAAGTCTATATTGAATACACACTAAGCTCACAACGTTCAGAATGAAAGTGGTGAACGAGTTATGAAGCTAGAGAATAGAAGTTCTACAACTATTCAAGGAACTAGACTAAACTATATTTCTGAGGCAATTAGTAACGTCGAAAAAGAAACGTAGTGCATGGAGAATCATTAACATTCCCAAACATAGAGTGTAAGACTCACATACCTTAACTTCCTGCTCTTGAGCATAATACAACATTCGCCAACCCTTTCAACTTTAATCTATATCAATACAAGTCAAAGGGATTCCATATTAGCAATAATATCCATGTTTTGGTTACTTAGGCATCTTCTCAAACACTTGGTGGAATAAAGTTTCATAGTCCTTATTAATGGTGTCTCTACACCCAGTAACCCATTCTCTTGCTTCTAGATAAATTCTAATGTCTCAAATGGTTATAATCAATATTATTTTTTTTCACACATTAGGTAAACAATACCCTTAACCAATAATCAACAATCAACAACCCAAGCCTATAATCGTTCATGCTTTTCTATCAAACCTATCAACTCATATCTAATGAACTAGAGTATATAATCATTAACTCAATGATAGAATCAATTAGAGGGTGAATATATTACCTTTTCGACGTTCAATCTTCTTGAATTCGAGTTCTAGGGTTTCTTCTCTCAACAATGGTGTCCCAATCGAATATCTAATGATATGGAGGGTTTAACGATGTTAATAAGGTGTTGGGGAATTGAAATAAACTTAGAATGACCACTAGAACTTACCTTGGATGGTGGAGGGACCTTTAAGGAGTTAAGTTTTTGCGAGCTTTCTTTTCTAGAGCAAGTTTTTATGCTTTGGGGCTGTGAGGGACGATGTAGGGCTAAAAAAATGACTTTCCAAGTTGTCCACAGCATCCCAGTAGGCCTGACCATGGTAAATCGCTGGAACACTGCCTTACGACCGCGGTAGCGGTCAAACGCGGCCGAACATGATGGTTACGCACCATTCTGTAAAACAGGCATAACGTTTTGTAAAAAGCTCCATTTGAGCTCCACAATATATCGTTGGAAGCTATTTCAAAGGTCTACAACTTACATGCTTTGAATTTTCCCAAATTACTTACACATTTTCACTAAACCCTGCTGGAAGAAAGACCTTCTGTAAACTTAGTCGATTTTGTCAAATCTTATGCACCACACTTTCCATCTTGATTTCAAAACAACTATTTTTACCCATACTCATCCCTCTAGGACTTCATATGTCTAAAATATCAAATTAATACCCATTTAATATATCCACACCTAGTCCGAATGCACGAGATGTTACAGTCGCTACTAAGTGCGAGCATCTTTAGGCGAATGTGTCATCATTACAAGCCGAACTTAATCAGAATATTGGCAGAGTTGAAGTTTTGAGTGCGGAATGGATAGGGAAGTTAGCCGAGCTGGAGAGAAAAGTAGCCGAGTTGGAGAATGTTGAGAATGCTCGAGTGTCGTCTCTGTCAAGGGCGGCATTAGAGGACACTATTTGTGTCCTCCAATCTGAGCAGGAATCCGAGAGCGCCACGGCCACGCTGAGGGAGGTGCGGCTCGAGGAGCACATTGGTGAGATCGATCGGGAGGCCTTGAGCCTTGGGAACCGCGTCGTGGAGCTTAAGGCCAAGAGAGAGCAGTTTTTGGCCCGTGTCAAATCTGCTTTTGCCGCAGTTCCTCGCCACTTGTATGAGCTCTGGGTTCACGCCGAGGCCCAGCGGGACATCTACAAGTGTTTGTAGGAGGCGAGCAGTTTTTTTGAGGCCGCCTTTGAAGAAGCTTGGTCTAAGGCGTGAGAAGCTCATGTAAATTATGGATATGAACCTGCGACACCAGAGGCTGGCAAAGATGTTGATGCCGAGGATAGATTGCCTGAATATGAAGATGGGGAGGGCGGCGGCGATGACGCCGAGTAAGAAGTTGCTGCGATTTTTATAAAAAATTTTTCGTTTTTTTCTTTTTTTTAAGGCATGTTTTGGCCATTTGTAAGGTGCGACTTTTGCGCGCGTATATGTAATAATCAGTGGCTTCGCCTTTGTATATCTTTCGATTCTCTTGCTCTTCCCCTTGTTTGTTATATATATTTTTTGTTTTGGCATAGATCTTCGGACTATTTATGATGTCCCTAATTTTTTGATCTGGGGGTTCGACCTTGACCAGGACGAGTAGGGTCTCATCATATGGGTTGGAGTGAGGTCGCTTCGGATTTACACATCTGGGCGAGGTCAGATTTTTATTCGAACATTTGAGTGGGATCAATTTCAGACTTGTCAATTTAGGCGAAGTCAACTTTTTTATGTGTACTCGAGCGGGGTCGAACTTGGAATCACCGTCTGGAGTAGGGACCATTTTTGGCTTTATTTGAATGATTTTGAATTTGAAGTTTTCATTTTGGGCGAAGTCAACTTCTGAATATTCGAATGATTTTGAACTTTTTTCCTTTATTTGATAGTGGCCGGTGGTCGTGAAGGTACAGTTTCGAGTGAGGTCAAATTGTGACCTACCTATTTTGATGATGGCCAATGGCTGTGAAGGTGTTGATTCGAGCAAGATCGAATTGTAACCTATTTGATTCGGAGACGACCAATGGCTGTAAAGGTGTTGATTCGACCGAGGTCGAATTATAACCTATTTGATTCGGCGACGGCCAATGGCTATAAAGGTGTTGATTCGAACGAGGTCGAATCGTAACCTATTTGATTCGGCGACGGCCAGTGGCCGTAAAGGTGTTAATTTGAGTGAATGTCGAAATATTAATCCGTTGTAATTTGAGCGGAGTCAAATTTCTCCTTTAGGCGATGACTATTAGCCGTAGGGGTATTATTTCGAGCAAATGTCAAAATGTTAACCCGCTGCAATTCGAGCGAAGTCGAATTTCTCCTTTTGGCGATAGATGTTGGCTGTAGGGGTGTTATTTTGAGCAAATGTCAAAATGTTACCGCTGTAATTCGAGCAGAGTTGAATTTATCCTTTTAGCGATGACCGTTGGTCGTAAGGGTGTTATTTCAAGCAAATGTCGAAATGTTAACCCGTTGCATTATTGTTATATATATATATTCTTTGGAGAACTTTACACGTCGTTGTATTGTTCGTGCGTGCCTTGGGGTGGGCCTCGGTGCGCTCGGCTTTGTTTTTTTGGGAATACCGGGCATTCCCTGGGTAAGTCCCAATTTGCTTAATTTTGCTTTCATTGGAGAGATATTGTGTATTTTCTGGGTGAGTCCCAGTTTGCTTAACTTCGATTATATTGGAGAGTTGCTTGTTTTCTTTTTTATAGTTGTTCTATACTGAGCAACTTCTATTATTCACGATATGCTGCGGTTTGGGGGGGGGGAGGGGTTGTTTGGTCATTACTTGCGGAGCGGTATGCTACGAAACCATCTCAGGGGTGTTTGGATGCGGTGGTCCCTCGCTCGCTTTTCCGTCCGAGTACTAGTATTCCTCTTTGAACCAACAAAAGAGTGAAGATAGACCAAAATAAAATTTTCTGTTACCTCGCCCGATAAGTTAGTGAAAGAAGGAGCGACGTTGTAGGGCTACTTGCTCCGCCTGGTGCTCGAATGGTGGCTTTAAAATTAGCGGCCATTTTGCTTTTGTCATTTACAGCGCCTAGGCTTTTTGTGGGTTGGGTCCACCCCACTTGCTGAAGTGTTGAAATCGAGTCCCGATCCGATCTCGTTCGATTTGCAAAAACGAGGAAAACATATCATACTTCGTTTGTAGACCATCTATGGAGTGTGGGGGAGTGTGAAAATAGGGTAGGTCATGCCTTCTCTTTCAAAAGATCACACATCAAGCTACTGCCCCTTCCCAAGGGGTGGGAATGCGGGTCAGTATATAAGGTAGATACGTCAAGCGGGTTGCGGTCACACCAGACGACTGTGACCCCATTTTAGACGTACAAGTGTCGTGCTAGACCTATCGTTACAAGTGTGATGTGGGTTTTGCATAGACATTGGTTATAATTTCTACTTTATACGGCAACTTGACCTAGATTAGTGCAGTCGTCTCGGAGACTTACCTACCTCTCTTTCGAGTGGGTGGTAGTGCCGAGAAGGTGAGGCCACGGTAGCCTGGTAGAGATATTTCGTTGGTTCTGGATCTAAAGGAAACTAACAAATTTGGCTAAGAAATTCTCACAGACGGCGCCAAATTGTTTGACCAAAAAGAGGAAAAATCTTCTTGCTAAACTAATTAATGAATTAAATAGAGGAAAAATCTTAGCCAAAGGTAATTAACTCTAGATCGCAACATATTGAGTATAAAAAATAGAGAGGAACAAACTGATTTAATATTTCATAAGATGGCTATCATACATCAAGTGGGAATGGTAAGCTTACATCTGTGACAAGCTTGGATTACAATCGAAAGAGCATAAAAGAAAAGGGGAAGCAGTTGATAGCTGAGAAATCTTCCCCTCACGGTATCGTAATATTGCTCTTGTTTGTGATAGCCAGCTCCTTCTCACGGTTCCTTGTTCCGTTTTATATATCGATAATGTTCCCTTTTATCCAATGGTCTTTGACCGGTATGCTTCCCCACATTAGTCCTTTATTAATTGCCCAATACAGTACACTTATCTTGCGATATAGGCTTTCTAAATGCCTGACCTTGACAAGGACAGTGGGGCCCGTCGCAATTATGCCTCGTGACACTACTAGAAATCTGCCTAAAAGCGACCGCAAAAAGCGACCAGAGTTGGTCGCTTTTTGGCTAAAAAATGACCAAAAAGCGACCAAACGAACCTGGTAGCTATATTGATGGTCTCTTTTATTCAGGGACCAAAGTTGGTCGCTAATTAGCGACCAACTTTGGTATCTAAGCTAAATGGACCAAATATTCCGGATATTGACTATAGAGACCAACTTTGATCGCTTTATTAATTTAATAATATAAATTTAGCGACCAAAGTTGGTCTCTAAATATAAAATACTTTATTTATTTATTTATTATTAATCATTAAAAAGCGACCAACTTTGGTCTCTAATCCAAATATTATATTTTAAAATCT
>MU673037.1:47540-62479 GCA_026770625.1 Nicotiana glauca
ACCTCTAGTGTGCAAGGATCCTCCCTTCTCATATGCGCGAGCTTTCTTTCCCTTTTCACTCTTCTGTAAGAACTCTACAGTAAGCCATTGCATTTGCAAATCATCCAAAAACTCTTGAAGCAACCAACCAGGCTTCTGGTTCAGTTGTCTAGCTATGGAGAAAGAATGCGACAACTGCTTGCGAGCTTTGAGATTAAAATTTGCAGCCACGTCCGCGCTATACTGGTGTTCCCATACACACTTGCTCTGTATTTCAAAAGTTAAATATTATATGGAAATATCATAAATATAAATAATTGTATTGTAAACACGTGATTTTTGCCCTACATGAAGATAACTCCTAAAAATAGATCAAAATATTTTTTATTAATTTTTTAGGAATTTTCCTTTATTTAATCGCATTTCATGCATTTTAATATTTTAAAATCAAAATAATAAATACCAAAAATATCTTGCATAGCATTTAAGTTTTATCAGAAGTCAGTTGGTTTTCGTAAAAAATTAAAAATAAAAAAAAAACATTTCATTTTTACAACTTTTCCTTTGGTTGATTTTTCTCTTTTAATTTAGGATTAAGTAGCTTTTATAATTTTCATAATTAGTATAATTTTAGATAATTTAGGTTTTTAATTCTAGAATTTTTAATTAAAAAAAAGAAGATAAAAAGAAATTAGGAATAAAATTTTTTTTGGAAGAACCTTCCCCAAAATATATTCCCCCCAAAACACTTCTCCCCATATGAGACCTCCCCCCAAAATTATTTCCCCACAAATACCTTCCCCCAAAAATAATCCCCCCACATACACCCTATACACTATTATATAATACACATGCACACAAAGAGAAAGGGACGGAAAAAACTACACAAAATAGACGGGAAAAATATATAAAGAGAAAACGCCAAAAAAAAGCAAAAGAGAAAAAAGAAACTTGGCTCATTGTCTTCTTCATGAAGACTGAAGAATAATTCTTCAGGAGCCAAAAACCAAAACGACCCCCCCCCCCACTCGTCTTCTTCATACCCCTCCTCCATCGACTCACGAGCTTAAATACAGTGACAGCCATAGAAATAGGTCCGTCGGAGAGCACTAAAACCTCACCCCGAAATGACCTTCACCTCGCTAAACATCAACAGACTCGTCCCTTCACCCTCACGAAACCAGTAATTTCCCTGAGCTCACTATATCAGCTACTCGAACAAGTAGCGACCAAACAGACACGAACAAGGCAATCGAAAACAGATTTGAGGTCGAAACATGTGGAGGTATCCATTGAAGGCAGCCTGATCCAAATTCGACGAGGTTTCCGGTTCGAGGTTTCGATTTTGCTTGCGGTTCCTGTTTGACTTTGCCGCTGTTGTTTCGCTTGAGTTTGAAGTTAATATCTGAATCAATTGGCACATTTCCTAATTCCAGGTCCCTTTCTCTTCATTAATCCTACCTTATATCGATAATGGACTTGATATTTCTTGAATGCATTTCTTGCGTTTTCTTTGTTCATTAGCTAGTAACCTTATCATTTTGGATTACTGTTTATATATGTTTGACCATCGTGAAGGCTGTTATTGATTTGTTGCATCGTTTAATTTTTGAAGATTTGGTCAGCACGTAAAGTATTTGTAGTGGAATTTTGATGCATTTAAACTGTTCGAAGAAATGAGGCAGTAAAAGAACGAATAGGAAGATATTTTAGCTAGTGATTAGCTGGATACATTGCTTATTTTCCAATTTCCTATTTCTTGACATTGCTGCATTTATTAAACGTTTTGGAATAGGAAGACTTGGCTCATTATTCTACTATTTAATTTGCTTGAAAACCGAATAACATATAGGTGCATTTCTGTTTATTCTGTTGTTGTCATGAAGATTGGAGTGATTCCTCTGTTTGTTAATTGCTGGATCTCATTAGTTTGGTTAAATTTTCTAATTTCACGCACCCTACTATCTTAAGGTTATCAAAAAGCTCATTTCCTAATGCAAAACAAAAATCAGATGTTGATAGTGTTGGTGATAATTGTGAAGATATATAAAGGAAATTGAGGCTCGTGTTTACTCGAATTGGTTATAGCTGGACATGACATTGTCACAATATACGCAATTAGATATTGGGATATTATTCATCAACTGAACTACGTAATTAGATTAAAGGAATCAAGAGTGCATTTCATGTGACCCGGCTCCAATTTCGAACAAGGTTAGGTAAAGCGGGTCGTGAACCACAGGTGCATTTCATGTGATAAGGTTTGCAATATGTTTTAAATAACAGATGAGGTGCGCCCTGCCAAACAAAAATACATAAATTGCGGGGCCCTCTTTAAAAGTCTATATCAAAATACTTAGAATTCGGGACGAGCCGTTTAGTGAATTTCACGGCACTCCCCAAAGATAATAACGCACTAGTCTCTTTAGGCGCATATTTTAATAACATTACCTTCCTAAATTCAGGTGCGCATTTATGTGACCCAAATCCAAATCTCAATGAAGTCGAAATGTGTCAACAATCACGAGTGCATTTATGTGAAGTGGTTCGAGACACGTTTTCACGACATTGCAATTCTTGTTAAAAATAATAATAAAAGCGGTTTAAAATTATAAAAGTACATAAGCTAAAACATGTTTTGAAATCAGATAAATTCAAATATAACAGTTGAGCGACCATGCTAGAACCACAGAATTCGGGAATGCCTAACACCTTCTCCCGGGTTAACAGAATTTCTTACTCGGATTTCTGGTTCACGGACTGTTAACAGAGTCATATTTTTCCTCGGTTCGGGAGTCAACCGGTGACTTGGGACACCATTAATCTCTCAAGTGGCGACTCTGAATATTAATAATAAATTCCATTCCGATTGTCCTTTAAGTGAAAAAACTCCTTTACGCCCTTACGGGGTGTAGCAAAAAAAGGAGGTGTGACAACTCAGGGGACTCTGCTGGGGAAAAGAACCCAGAACATTTTGTTCAGGGTTCAGAATTTGAGCTTAGATAACTTATTGTATTTGGTTATATATGATTTTTCTACATGTTTCATGCTTAATGTGCTAAATGTTTACCGCTTTGATATTATCTAAACTGTATATAAACTGTGCCGAAACCCTTCTCTTCTCACCTCCGGGGATGTGCTTACTTGTTAAGACTCCCTATTCTGTTAGTGTCAATACCTTAAAATAAGAAAGAGGTCGGACAAGTTACTAAGTCGGATGGCCTTTTGGTTCCCGGTACGTAGCCCCCTCCTCGATTCGAGTTGTCCGCTCGGGTACACAATCTAGAACATATACCCATATTTTGAAATTAGAATAACTCAGCCTCATGCCAGATCCCTAGTAAGAACGCTTATCTGCATCATGTGCATTTTGACTTAGGGGACTCAACACAGGGGTTGGGTCCGTCTAGGACAGGTAACCGGATATGAAACGACCACCATGATGCATTTTACGTGTTGCATTTATTTTGTCTCGGGCCCCGCATGCTGACCGACTTTTGAACATCGAGAATTTTGTGAAATTGTGAAAAAAAAAGAAATAGCAGTATAAAGAATTAATTGTTTGGTTTTAGAAAAACCGATGCCCAAATACTATCGAAACTGTGCTGAAATTTTGAAAAAAATGAAAAATGGAAATGTTTTGTTTTTTAATAGTTTGTTTTACTAAAAGCAAAGGAAAATAGAAAAAAAAGTCTTTATTTTTGGAAATTGTTCGCAAAAAAAAAAAGAATCTTTATTTTAGTTTGGGAAAAATAGGTTGTTTTATTGTTTGTTGAAAATAAAAAAGGAGAAAAGAGAAAGAAAATATTGACAATGATAAATAAAGAGCGTGAGGTGTGAAAATAAAGCGATTGGGGCCCATTTATATTTTTTTTTTACATTTTTGTATAGGAAAAGGAATATGAACAATCAAAAGGAAAAAAATTTCATTAGATCATTTTTCAAAAAAAAAAAAAGGAGTAAAGAAAATTCAAATAGGTTTTGCATTTTTATCATTTTCAACAAAAGACAAAGACATATGTTTAGTTGTTTTAATTTTTTTCGCCCGTATCCAATCTGCCCGAACTACGCTGGTTTGATTTTCACCAGGTGTGAGATACGTAGGCAACCCTCATCGGGTCCAACCACCCCTTTTGCAAAAATAGCCAGAAATACCAAAATTTTAATCTTTATCCAATAAGTCGAGTGACGTCATTCTTGTCTAAAAATAAGCCGAGTGTCCCCAAAAGGGCGTTGGAAGGCTGTTTTTGCAAGAACAGTCACCCTGAGTCATTTTTAAAACTGTTTGCGGGTACAACCTTAAAATCTCCCTTTCGGAAGTGCTGAAAGGCCGTATTTGCAAAGCCGAGTCTTTGTTGTCTTAAATAAGATTTTTGAAAAATAGCCACTTTTCTTTCAAAATAAGTCATTACATGGCTAGTTTTCTTTAAATAGTCACAGTTGACATTGAAGCCTTCTCAGTCTTGCACAGGCCTGTGGCGATGTCAAGTGATGCCCCGCGGGCTCCAGGATGTGAAGCTTTGATGTACTCTTGATCTAGTTTTTATCATCAAGTCTGTACTCTGTTATTTTGAGTCTGCTTTTGTAGTTTACCTTCGAGAAAAACAATTTAAAAACAAAAAAGAAAATCAAAAACAATAAAATTTTGCATTCCATTTGCAAGAACTACGCTCGGTCTGATTCATACGGGGTCATGATACGTAGGCAATCCACATAGGATTCCACCATAACCAAAAGAAAAAGAAAAAGAAAGGAAAAAACAGAGAGGAAAAACCACAAAAAGGCAAAAGAAATAAAATAGCATAAAAACAAGAAAGAAAAGAAAATCAAGAAAAGAAGAAAATAGGAACAAGAGAAGACAAAGGCAAGAAAGGAAAAAAAGGAAAAAGAAGAAAAACAAAGGAAGAAAAGTTTGCAATTGGAAATAAGGAAAAGCCGGGATGACGCATGCGCCCGATCAAGCTGACTGGAATGTAATCAAGACTACCCATGTTGGCGGACTTCCTACTCAATGCATCGGCCACCACAAATATGTTGCATGCCCTAACGCTAACGTGGTGGTTTCATTTTGTCATGTCATTCCAGAAAGGTGGTTGGTTTGTGGTTTTAGAGTGGTAACTCTTTTTACAACATAAGGACAAAAGGTTGTCGGCATCCTGACAACCCCTTCCTACAACACCCGGTCAAATAAACTGAACATGACAGGCCAAGAATCAGATACCAGTATTGTGGACCCGTCAAAAGAGGTGGAAGTGGTGGATGTCAAAGCAATAAGGGAAGAGATGTATAAGTTGAGGCAGCAGATGGCCGAGATACAACAGGCCTGGGCTAAGGGTCAACCGGCGCCAGTTTATCCGGCCTATCCAGCATATATCCCACCTTTGGCTCAGTCTCAGGAGCTTCCTCCTGCGAATGCATCTTCACATTTCCCTTTCTACCAACAGAGTTATAGCACCACCTCTTATCCTCCCCAAGCTCCACCACCCAAACAAAACCCTCCCCCACCAATCACCCCTGTCTTTGTGGTGCCTCCACCTGCCACACTGCAAAGATCTTCCAGTGAGCCCCTGTTTCAAGCTCACGACAGTCAGTACTATCCTCCTGATCCTACCTTTAAAGCTCCTGAGCCATATTCCTACACTCATCACCTTGAGCTCCTGGTGGAAACTGACAAGCCACTTAAGGATCCGGAACAGAAAGAGATCTTTCGAAAAGTAAAAAGCCTGGAGCAATCCTTCGGGAACATGAAAGGGTTGGGTGGCCAAATCAGTGTGGCCTATAAAGATTTGTGTCTATTCCCGGATGTTCAGTTACTCGCAGGGTTCAAAATGCCAAAATTCGATCTGTATGACAGTCATTGCGACCCGGTGGCCCACCTGAGGGGATTCTGCAGCAAAATGAGAGGGGCCATTGGGAAGGATGAATTACTGATGGCGTACTTCAGCCAGAGTCTGAGTGGTTCCGCTTTGGAGTGGTATACATCACAAGACCATGGTAGGTGGTATACCTGGGATGACTTGGCACAAGCATTCGCCTGCCATTTCCAGTACAATCTCGAAATCATCCCGGCCCGTCTGTCACTGACCAAAATTGAGAATAAGCCCAGGAAAAGCTTCAGAGAGTATGATTTTCGGTGGAGAGAACAGGCTGCAAGGGTCGATCCTCCAATGAAGGAAGGCGAGATGGTTGATTATGTCTTTCAGGCCTTGGAGCCTACCTACTATGGTCACCTGGTGTCAGCAGTGGGAAAATCTTTTAACGAGGTAGTGAATATGGGAAGTATGGTTGAAGAGGGGCTCAAATCCGATAAAATCCTGAGCTATTCGGCAATCAAGGCAACTACTCAGGCCATCCAGAGCGGAGGGGTACTGGGAAGAAAAAGAAAGAAGACGTGGCGGTAGTTGACTCAAGAACTTGGTCCAGGGGCCCATCACCATATTACCATCAACCTCGACCCCATCCCCAAACCTACTCCCACACTCCACAACACTGTTACCCACCCCGTGGTCCCCACTTCTCTGTCCACCATGCCCACACATACCCCCAACATCCTACCCCGCGCCATGGCATGAAACCACCCCTCAAAATGCCTACCCAACACAAAACACCTACCCACCTCCAAGAGCCTACATGAATCCCCTTGGAGCAGGTTTGCGAGCCAGCTAAAATTTCAAGCAAGAGAGGGCACAGAAGTAGGAAACTTTCACCCCCATTGGAGAGTCATATGCAGAATTGTTTGAGAAACTAAAGCTTTATAACTTGATTGCACCAATCCCTCCGAATCAGGTGGAAAAGCGTGCAAGAAGCTTTGACCTTTCTAAAAGGTGCGAATACCATTCCCATGCGTAAGTTGTCGGGATTTGAAAAGAGAGATAGAAAGAATGATTCAGGAAGGGATAATTGCGGTCCAGGACAGTGGCACCCAGAACATTGCACAGAATCTTTTACCTGCACATGACAGTGCACATTTCGTGGAGAAGATCCTTGGCAACGGGGAGTATGAGAATCCTCTCGAAAACTTGTTGAATGAAGGTCCCAGTAATTTTGGTGGGCAATCCAGTGGCTAATGTGTCAAGTTATGTGATTGGAAAGACGCTCCCCCTCTTGGCAAACTAGAGTGGAGCTTTGGTGGTTTATTTTGTTGTCATTTCTGTTGTCTGGGTTATTTTCAGGGTTGTAATCCGGACATTGTCTTGTGACTCAAACCCTTCTATCTTTTCACTTTGCTTTGTTTAGTCATAATAGCTTGTCTAGTGCCGTCTAGGTTTTTTCAAGGGCTGTAACTAGTTCAGTTTGCTTGTTTTGTTGTTTAAATCCTTTCACCGTCAGTCTAATGCAATTATCTATTTCCTGCCATTTCTAGTCATTTTATTTAGTTCCCTTCTCCCTTTACAATTCTTTTATGCTAGTTCTAGTGACATGACATGCATGCATAACTCTCAGCCTGGTTTTAAAAGTCAGTTTAGTAATGAAGCAATGAAACAATGTTAAGGTTGTAAGGACATTCAAGGGAAATGAGTAAAGGCATTTTGAGATCACTTCGATCCCAAATTAAGTGAAACTGGGAGGCAAATAGAACATAAAGAAATACTGTTGAAATGCATCATGCCGCATCGTTTTGAAGCCAAAGTCAGGCTTACCCCAAGTCTACAGGGACCGTTTGTGGTACCAAGATTGTTGTCCAATGGTGCTAAGCAATTGACAAATACAGAAGGCAAGTATGTGAATCAATCAAAAGGTGTTATGTGTGCTTTCCTCAGCTTGTTTAACTGTGTAGTTTGTACTTGGCACGTTTTGGGAGATTGGAATGACGAAGGTATTTTATTCTTCTATCCAAAAACTTTATCCTTTGTTACCCCTTTGAGCCTCGGTTGTTTTCTTGCATACCCCTCTTTCGGAATCAAATATAAAACTCGTAAGCCCGAGCGGGGAAAATTAGCAGAGAAACAAGAGAAAAACAATCCAAAAGAAAAGAAAAGAAAAGAAAAAAGAAGAGAAATAAAAATAAAAGAAAAAAGAAAAGAAAAGAAAAAGAAAAGGAAAAAGAAGAAAAAAAAGAGAAAAGAAAAGAAGATAAAAGAGAAGAGAAGGAAAAGAAAAGAAATGAAAAGAAAGAAAAGGGAAAAGTGGAAAAAGGAAAGATCGCAACAACAAATGTAGTCATATGAACTACGTTTGACTTGATCCTGAAAGGGTACGTAGGCAGCCTCTATGAGGTTCAGTCACACCAAAACAAAAACCCAAAGTCCCCGAAAAAGAAACTGGGGCAGAAGTTGTGATTGTCGTGAGAAATCTGATTCCGAAAGTTGTAATGTTGAACCCACGTTGAATTGTTTTTGAGCCTTTGATACCCTTCTTTCTATCCCCGTCCAAACGCCTGCGTTACAGCCCAAAGAAAGACCTTCTGATAAGTCTTCAAGAAATGTCGAGTCAAGCAAGCAGAGGTGAATCATATCAAGGGCAACACTCCAGTCCAAACGAAGGAAATGAAGAATGAGAGAGTCTTGTCAATGAGAACCATCACGGGTACCCCAAGGCGATGAAAGATGAGAGAAATAAAAAATGAGAGAGTCTTATTGGTGAAAACCTTTACAGGCACCATAAGGCGACGATGAGTTGAGAGAAAAACCAAAATGAGAGAGGATTGATGGTGAAAACCCTTCGAGCACCACAAGTCAACTAAGGATGGTGAATCAGATCGAGCAAGCGGAGCATCGAAGCCCAGTTTCACGGCAAAAGGTAAAACAAGAGCTGAACATCAGATTTGCTAAACAGAGTAGGCTGCAGGTGCATGTTAGGGTCGCTAGAGTCGGTACCCACATCTGATGGTTTGCTACTCTTTAGGTTTCTTGTTAGGAATCGTCTCTTTTCATCACCCTTTACTCTATTCCTCCCACCTTGTTTTACTCACTCTTCCTGGGTCGGTTGTTTAAAACAAGTGAGAAATGACTTCAAAATCTGCCACCAAGCTTTCCAATTAAACAAAATAGGATCTGGTGAACACATAAAGGCGTCAAGTCAGGAGAAAACAGCAGGCACAATAAATTGGCCACAATCAACATGCTTTGGGATTCATGTGAAATACAAGAGTTTGATACGTGATGGAGGGTGTTTTGGTGAACGGATCAGAGCTATTATCCGTGTCAAGGGTAGCAAAGAAAGTGGTTAGTCAATAAACAAGCAAGATCTTCGAGTGGGAATCAGTTATCATGGTGAGTGAAGGAACAATAAACTCAAGGCTGAAGCCAGTGGTTAAGCCAAGAAAGAACATCATATACCCGAAGTGGGGGGAAATAGACATACTGCGGGATTCATATGAAATATAAGGATTGGGGAGATGACAGTTCATGCAATGCAAAAATGGAGGATATCGGGCCGTCCTCAAAGTTCAAAGCCACAAACCAACCACCACATTTTAAACTCACAAGTTTTCGTTGTTTGAAACAGGAACAAAGCAGTGCAAGAAAGTTGGTTCAATACTAAGGGAACAAGAAAGGAAAGGAAAAGAAAAGGAACAAGAGGAGAACCGACAAAAGGGAAGTTTCTCAAATCATTGACCTTTGCCATTACTTTTCACAATGTTTCCTCCTAGGATAAAAGGCCTAGTCTGATGGATTTTTTCTCCAAATCTTAATCTTAGTCTGATGAATCTTTCTCCTAAGATAAAAAAATAGAAACCCTAGTGTGAGGAACCTCCTCCTAGGATCATAATCTTAGTCTGAAGAATCTTTCTTCTGAGATAACAAAGGACCTAGTCTGATGAACCTCCTCCTAGGATCATAATCTTAGTCTGAAGAATCTTTCTCCTGAGATAACAAAGGACCTAGTCTGATGAATCTTCTCCTAGAGTCATAATCTTAGTCTGAAGAATCCTTCTCCTGAGATAACAAAGGACATAGTCTGATGAATCTTCTCCTAGAGTCAAAATCTTAGTCTGATGAATCTTTCTCCTAAGACAACAAAACACCTTAGTCTGATGAATTTTTCTCCTAAGATAACAGAAATGGACCTAGTCTGATGAATCTTCTCCTAAAGTCAAAACCTTAGCCTGATGAATCTTTCTCCTAAGACAGCAAAACACCCTAGTCTGAGGAACCTTCTCCTAGGATCTAAATCTTAGTCTGATGAATTTTTCTCCTAAGATAACAGAAATGGACCTAGTCTGATGAATCTTCTCCTAGAGTCAAAATCTTAATCTGGTGAAACTTTCGCCTAAGATAACCAAAAATGGACCTAGTCTGATGAACCTTCTCCTAGGATCAAAGTCTTAGTCTGATGAACTTTTCTCCTAAGATAGTAAACCTAGTCTGATGAATCTTCTCCTAGGATCAGAATCTTAGTCTGATGAATCTTTCTCCTAAGATAACAAAATGGACCTAGTCTGATGAATTTTCTCCTAGGATAAACGTCTTAGTCGGATGAATCTTTCTTCTAAGATAACCAAAGATAGAAAACCTAGTCTGATGAACTTTCTCCTAGGGTCTGCATCTTAGTCTGATGAATTGTTCTCCTAAGATAGAAAACCTAGTCTAATGAATTTTCTCCTAGGATCAAAATCTTAGTCTGATAAAACTTTGTCCTAAGATAACAAGATAACAAAACCTAGTCCAATGAATTTTCTCCTAGGATCTGCATCTTAGTTTGATAAATCGTTCTCCTAAGATAGAAAACCTAGTCTGATGAATTTTCTCCTAGGATAAAAATCCTAGTAAAATAGTTTTACTCACAGGAGGCGTACAGATCAATCAAGTCTTTAGTTTTACTCTCACCGTCGCATCAATAGCTTTAAGTAACAACTCACAAGTCTGCCCAGTTACCAAACTGGGGCAGAAAATCTTCTTTGTTTGTTTATTTTGTTGCAATTAGGCACCCACCTGGAGAATAAGGGAAGTACAATTCAAATTTTTGCTTTTAATTTTTAATATTAGATAACATGATGTGCCCAGTCACCAAACTGGGGCAGAAAATTTTCTTTGTGTGTTTACTTTGTTGCAGTCAGGAGCCCAACTGGAGAACAAGGGAATACTTTTCAAGTTCAGCAATCAGGAGCCCACCTGGAGAACAAGGGAAGTGCAATTCAAATTTTAGCTTTTAATTTTTAACATTTGATAACATGATATGACCAGCCACCAAACTGGGGCAAAAAATTTTCTTTGTTTGTTTATTTTGTTGTAATCAGGAGCCCACCTGGAGAACAATGGAATATTTTTCAAGTTCAGCAATCAGGAGCCCACCTGGAGAACAAGGGAATACTTTTCAAGTTTCAGCAGTCAGGCGCCCACCTGGATAACAAGGGAAGTACAATTCAAATTTTAACTTTCAATTTTTAATATTTTATAACATGCCATACCCAACCACCAAACTGGAGCAAAAAAGTTTCTTTGTTTGTCTATTTTGTTGTAGTCAGGAGCCCGCCTGGAGAACAAGGGAATACTTTTCAAGCGTCAGCAATCAGGAGACCGCCTGGAGAATAGAGTCATATACTTCAAGTTTGAGTGGTCAAGCATCACTCGGAGAAAGGGCAAAACACTTCAGAATGCGATTCAAGTCAGCAACAAAAGAGGCTTACGGGAAGAATGCAAGTCAACAGTCCGAGATGATCAACAAAAGTTAGTCATGATCTGAGAAAAAGAGAGAAATCCAAGAAGTGAATCCAAATATAGAAGTTGATGAAAGATGTGCGCTTCTCAAGACATGGTTGAGGTCACAAGCACTACATGTCCGGTCTTGGTCCGAAAAGCTGAGGAAGAATGAATTAGCACCTGCAACTAGCTAGCGTCAAGGTTTAGATGCAAAGTCTGCATGAAGAACCATTCAAGACTCAAGATCAAGCTTCAGAAGACTTATAGATAGGAGTTTTGTAACTCGTAGTTGACATGCTTAGCTAGTCCCTTTTCATTTCTTTAGATTTTGATGTAATAACAGGACCGCGGAGCAGAACCTCGGTGGAACGGCAACTTGACCTGCTCTTCACCTCGGCATACTCTACCATCTCACTCACTTCTGAACTACACTGACCTGATTCCTTTATAGCCAAGGATATGTAGGCAACCTTTGAAGCAAGGTTCGGTCAGACAGTTTTTCAAAAAATGCTTCTCATGGAGTTTCAAATGGGCAAAAATCCCTCACAATGCTCACTTTATCTTTGCCCGAAAACTCTTCGTGTTTTCGAGCAAAGAGGGGTAGCTGTAAGCACGTAATTTTTGCCCTACATGAAGATAACTCCTAAAAATAGATCAAAATATTTTTTATTGATTTTTTAGGAATTTTCCTTTATTTAATCGCATTTCATTCATTTTAATATTTTAAAATCAAAATAATAAATACCAAAAATATCTTGCATAGCTTTTAAGTTTTATTGGAAGTTATTTGGTTTTCATAAAAAATTAAAAATAAAAATAAAAATTTCATTTTTACACCTTTTCCTTTGGTTGATTTTTCTCTTTTAATTTAGGATTAAGTAGCTTTTATAATTTTCATAATTAGTATAATTTTAGATAATTTAAGTTTTTAATTCTAGGATTTTTAATTAAAAAAAGAAGATAAAAAGAAATTGGGAATAAAAAAAATTTGGAAGAACTTTCCCCAAAATATTTTTCCCCCCCAAAACACTTCTCCCCATATGAGACCTTCCCCCAAAATTATTTCCCCACAAATACCTTCCCCCAAAAATAATCCCCCCACAGAAACCTTCCCCTACATACACCCTATAGACCATTATATAATACACATGCACACAAAGAGAAAGGGACGAAAAACTACACAAAATAGACTGGAAAAATACATAAAGAGAAAACGCCAAAAAAAAGCAAAAGAGAAAAAAGAAACTTGGCTCATTGTCTTCTTCATGAAGACTGAAGAATAATTCTTCGGGAGCCAAAAACCAAAACGACCCCCCCCCCCCACTCGTCTTCTTCATACCCCTCCCCCATCGACTCACGAGCTTAAACACAGTGACTGCCATAGAAATAGGTCCGTCGGAGAGCACCAAAAGCTCACCCCGAAATGACCCTCACCTCGCTGAACATCAACAGACCCGTCCCTTCACCCTCACGAAACCAGTAATTTCCCTGAGCTCACTCCATCTACTACTCGAACAAGTAGCGACCAAATAGACACGAACAGGGCAATCAAAAACAGATTTGAGGTCGAATCATGTGGAGGTCGCCATTGAAGGCAACCTGATCCAAATTCGACGAGGTTTTCGGTTCGAGGTTTCGATTTTGCTTGCGGTTCCTGTTTGACTTTGTCGCTATTGCTTCGCTTGAGTTTGAAGTTAATATCTGAATCAATTGGCACATTTTCTAATTCCAGGTCCCTTTCTCTTCATTAATCCTACCTTATATTGATAATGGACTTGATATTTCTTGAATGCATTTCTTGCATTTTCTTTGTTCATTAGCTAGTAACCTTATCATTTTGGATTATTGTTTACATATGTTCGACCATCGTGAAGGCTGTTATTGATTTGTTGCATCGTTTAATTTTGGAAGATTTGGTCAGCACGTAGAGTATCTGTAGTGGGATTTTGATGCATTTAAACTGTTCGAAGAAATGAGGCAGCAGAATAACGAATAGGAAGATATTTTAGGTAGTGATTAGCTGGTTACATTGATTATTTTCCAATTTCCTATTTCTCGACATTGCTGCATTTATTAAACGTTTTGGAATAGGAAGACTTGGCTCATTATTCTACTATTTAATTTGCTTGAAAATCGAATAACATATGGGTGCATTTCTGTTTATTCTGTTGTTGTCGTGAAGATTGGAGTGATTCCTCTGTTTGTTAATTGCTGGATCTCATTAGTTTGGTTAAATTTTCTAATTTCACGCATCCTACTATCTTAAGGTTATCAAAAAGCTCATTTCCTAATGCAAAACAAAAATCAGATGTTGATAGTGTTGGTGATAATTGTAAAAATATGTAAAGGAAATTGAGGCTCGTGTTTACTCGAATTGGTTATAGTTGGACATGACATTGTCACAATATACACAATTAGATATTGGGATATTATTCATCAACTGAACTACGTAATTAGATTAAAGGAATCAGGAGTGCATTTCATGTGATCCGGCTCCAATTTGGAACAAGGTTAGATAAAGCGGGTCGTGAACCACGGGTGCATTTCATGTGATAAGGTTTGCGATATGTTTTAAATAATAGATGAGGTGCGCCCCGCCAAACAAAAATGCATAAATTGCGGGGCCCTCTTTAAAAGTCTATATCAAAATACTTAGAATTCGGGACGAGCCGTTAAGTGACTTTCACGGCCCTCCCAAAAGATAATAACGCACTAGTCTCTTTAGGCGCTTATTTTAATAACATTACCTTTCTAAATTCGGGTGCGCATTTATGTGACCCAAATCCAAATCTCAACGAAGTCGAAATATGTCAACAATCACGGGTGGATTTATGTGACGTGGTTCGAGACACATTTTCACGACGTTGCAATTCTTGTTAAAAATAAAAATAAAAGCGGTTTAAAATTATAAAAGTACATAAGCTAAAACATGTATTGAAATCAGATAAATCCAAATATAACAGTTGAGCGACCGTGTTAGAACCACAGAATCCGGGAATGCCTAACACCTTCTACCGGGTTAACAGAATTCCTTACTCAGATTTTTGGTTCGCAGACTGTTAACAGAGTCATATTTTTCCTCGGTTCGGGATTCAACCAGTGACTTGGGACACCATGTCACGACCCAATATCCCAACCCGGTTGTGATGGCGCCTCTCGTGGGGATGAGGCTAGCCAACAATAAACAATACATCTTTCTCATAATTACTTAGCAGGAATAAGTCTAATTCACGGATAATATGATTACAAGTACGAAGTAAACATGGTAGAATAATGAAAACCCTCCCGACTCAGCCCGAAATCGGGGTGTCACAAGTCATGAGCTACTACAAAGTTTACCAATATTTTACAAGTCTGGAATTATCATAAATAACAAAA
>MU673037.1:63691-76564 GCA_026770625.1 Nicotiana glauca
AACAGCTACCTCGTTACTCCTAGTCACCGCCTGGTCTGGAAAGAATCAGCGCTCAGGAGCGAACTCAGCTCTGCCTGTATATGCACACATGGCGCAGGGAGTAATGTGAGTACTCCAACCCAGTGGTAATAAAAATAAATAACGACTGAAGGCATGAAATCTCATAAAGGCACAATATAACGCTATCTCAAGCATTAAAATCAATTATTCAGTAAAAGCCATAAGATATCAGATAATTCTCTTTTAAAATAGTGGAAACAAAAATTTCAACAATTAAGGAATAATCAAAAGTTTGCCCTCGGGCTCAATATCAAACTCTCAGTATAGTAACAGCCACACGGGCTCACTCCCAACTCACCAGCACACAACATCAGCCCCTCGGGCTCATTCCCAATTCACCAAACACAAACAACGGCCTCTTGGGCCCACTCCCAACTCACCTGGGTACCCTGCGCTCACTGGGGTGTGTACAGACTCCGGAGGGGATCCTACAGCCCAAGCACAATATCAACAGGCCTAAAAGCCTTCACACATAACACTCGAGGCCTGAAAGCCTCCTCACATCACTCAACATATCCTCACAGATGGCCCTCGGCCTCAATCAGTCCAGAAAATATTCATAAGCCTCTTGGGCATCAGTAAAACAATAGTGCTCAGCTCAACAACATTTCAAATATCATTAAATCTCGAGTTGAGTATAAATGTAGCTGAGTTCATGAAATAGTATAAATCATTTGGACTGATTTCAAATAATATTTCAATTCGTAAGGAAATATAGCGATGTAAATTCATAAAAGATTTCAGGTAATTGGCACGAAGCCCAAATCATGGTGAAAAACAGTAATTCTTTATCAAATTACGCGGTAAAACATCGACTGGGAAGGACCAAGTCGCAATCCCCATTAGTAATTGACCCCGCGCTAGTCATACAACGCGTGTCCCATCTCAACATAGCAGTATGTTGTGCAATTCGGGATTTTCAAACCCTCAGGGCATCATTTAAAATCATTACTCGCCTCAAACCGGACACGAAATTAGTCCGCTATGCCTTTTCCTCTTGAATTAACCTTTTCGCGCGTCGAATCTGCCCAAAACCATAAGGAATACGTTATAATGTGCTAATGGGACATAACCCAATTGAAAGAATTCGAAAAATAATCAAAAACATGAAATTGGCAAAACCCGAGCCCCGGGCCCACGTCTCGAAATATTCTGAAATTCACGTTTCCGGAATTCTCGTCTCACCACGAGTCCATACATACCAAGAACTTCCAAATCAGACCACAAATGGCCCCTCAAATTCCAAATTTAAAGTTTTTGCTCTAAGCCCTAATTTCTTAGAATTTTGCTATGTTTTCATGAATTTCAAGGATGATTCCTCGATAAAATCATGTATTTAACTCATAAAACTTACCTCCAACGATTTCCAGTAGAAACCTTCATACTTCCCATCCAAAAGCTCCCAAGATGCTTAAAAATGGAGGAAGAAATGAGTTGGGGCGTTGGGGAAATGTCTTTAAAACATTCTGTCCAGGCCTGAAAATCCTTCATCGCGTTCGCGACCTCTTTCACGCGAATGCGAAGACCAATTTCTGAAAAATCCAAAATGTACTACGCGAACTCGACAACAGTTACGCGAACGCGATACACTGCGACCCCCACTCTACGCGAACGCGACGCATGCATAGCGAACGCGATGCCTTACAGTTCTGGGCTCCCAGGCCCTTCTACGCGAACACATTATTTCCTCCCGCGAACGCGATGGCTAAAATGCCAAAGCTTCGTGAATGCGGCCTCCACTTCGCGAATGTGAAGGCAAAATTTCCAGGGCTCCAATTTTCCTCTACGCGTTCGCATTGCACCTCACGCGAACGCGATGAACAACGTACCTGCAACCCTCCAGCAGAAAATCTGCTGTGTTCCAAGGCCAAAAATGGTCCGTTTGGTCACTCGGAATCACCCCGAGGCACCCGGGACCTCAACCAAAATACCAACCTACTCCAAAACAGCATACGAACTTGTTCCAATCATCAAAACACGTCCATCAACACAAAAATCATCAAATTACGACGGATTCAAGCCTAAGTTAAACTAAAACTTTCAAAAATTCTCTTTCAATCAAAAACCCAACCAAAAGACGTCCGAATGACCTGAAAATTTGCGGACATATCCAAAATCCCCTAATGAAGCTACTGAAACTCTTGGAACTCCATTTCGACCCTCGGATCAAAATCTCGCCTATCAACCGGAATTCGCCAAAATTCAACCTTCGCCAATTCAAGCCTATTTCTACACCGGACCTCCGAATTCAATTCCGATCGCACTCCTAATTCACAATTCATCCCCCGAAGCTAAAAGAACCGCCGGGAATACATTCCGAGCCCTCTAACTCACAAGTCAATGTTTGGTTGACTTTTCCAAACTATTCTTTCATTAAAGAGACTAGTTGTCCCATTTCCTACCAAACTCGATCCGAATTGAGTCAAATTCCCCAAGTACATATATTGAAGCATGAATAAGTATATAACGGGGAAAACGGGGCGATAACTCATGTGACAACGAGTCGGGTCGTCACATTCTCCCCAACTAAAACAAATGCTCGTCCTCAAGCGGGTCAAGAAACATACCTGGAGTCTCAAACAAGTGAGGATATCTGCTCCGCATCTCCCACTCGGTATCCCAAGTAGCCTCCTCCACGGGCTGACCTCTCCACTGCACTTTCATTGACGCTATATCCTTAGACCTTAATCTCCTAACCTGTCGGCCCAAATAGCTACAAGCTCCACATCATAAGTCAAGTCGTCATCTAACTGAACTGTACTGAAGTCCAACACGTGAGATGGGTCTCCAACATACTTTCGGAGCATAGACACGTGAAATACCGGATGAACTCCCGATAGGCTGGGTGGCAAAGCAAGCATATAGTCCACCTCTCCAATCCTCTTGAGTGCCTCAAAAGGACCAATGAACCTCAGACTCAGCTTCCCTTTCTTTCCAAATCTCATGACGCCCTTCATAGGCGAAACCTTCAGCAAAACCTTCTCACCCACCGAATAAGATACATCTCGGACCTTCAGGTCCGCATAAATCTTCTGATGTGACTGAGCTGTGCGAAGTCTCTCCTGAATCACCTTCACCTTTTCTAAGGCATCCTGGACCAACTCTGTCCCCAATAGCCTAGCCTCGCCGGGCTCAAACCAACCAACTGGAGATCTATACCGTCTCCCATATAAAGGCTCATATGGCGCCATCTGAATACTTGATTGGTAACTATTGTTGTACGCAAACTCTGCAAGAGGCAAGTAATCAGCCCAAGAACCTCCAAAGTCAATAACACAGGCACGCAACATGTCCTCCAATATCTGAATAGTACGCTCGGACTGCCCGTCCGTCTGAGGATGAAATGATGTGCTAAACTCTACCTATGAACCCAACTCTTGCTGAAAAGTCCTCCAGAACTGAGAAGTAAACAGAGTGCCTCTATCTGATATAATAGTAACTGGGACTCCATGCAACCGTACAATCTCTCGAATAAAAATCTCTGCTAACCGCTCCGAAGAATAGGTAGTACATACCGGAATGAAGTGCGCGGACTTGGTCAGCCGATCCACAATTACCCAAACTGAATCAAACTTCTTCGCTGTCCGAGGGAGACCATTCACGAAGTCTATAGTAATTCTCTCCCATTTCCACTCCGGAATATCCATACGTTGAAACACACCGCCAGGCCTCTGATGTTCATATTTGACCTGCTGACAGTTGAGGCATCGAGCTACATGACTCACAATATCCTTCTTCATTCTTCTCCACCAGTAATGCTGCCTCAAATCTTGATGCATCTTCGCGGCACCTGGATGAATAGAATACCGTGAGCTATGGGCCTCTCCCAATATCAACTCCCGAAGCCCATCCACATTGGGCACGCAAATCCGGCCCTGCATCCTCAACACACCATCACTATCAATAGTCACATCCCTGGCATCGTCATGCTGAACTCTGTCCTTAAGGACAAGCAAATGTGGATCATCATACTGGCGCTCACGAATGCGGTCATATAAGGAAGACCGAGAAATAACACAAGACAACACCCGGCTCGGCTCCAAAATATACAACCTCACCAACCGATTGGACAAAGCCTGAACATCAACTGCAAAGGGTCTCTCCCCAACTGGAATATACGCCAAGCTGCCCATACTAAACGCCTTTCGGCTCAAAGCATCGGCCACTACATTGGCCTTTCCCGGATGATATAAAATAGTAATGTCATAATCCTTGAGCAATTCAAGCCACCTCCGCTGCCTCAAATTTAGATCATTCTATTTGAATAAGTGTTGAAGACTGCGATGGTCAGTATATACCTCACAGGGCACGCCATATAAGTAGTGCCTCCAAATCTTTAAGGCATGAACTGTAGCAGCCAACTCTAAATCATGAACATGATAGTTCTTCTCATGGTGCTTCAACTGACGAGAAGCATAAACAATAACTTTACCCTCCTGCATTAGCACACAACCAATCCCAACTCTGGAAGCATCACAATATACCGTATACAAAACTGTACCTGATGGTAATACCAACACTGGAGTTGTGGTCAAAAGTGTCTTGAGCTTCTGAAAGCTCTCCTCACACTCGTCGGACCATACAAATGGAGCACCTTTCTGAGTCAACTTGGTCAAAGGCGATGCAATAGATGAAAACCCCTGAACAAACCAGCAATAATAGCCTGCTAGCCCAAGAAAACTTCGAATTTCTGTGACGGAAGACGGTCTAGACCAACTCTGCACTGCTTCTATCTTCCTTGGGTCAACCTGAATACCCTCGCTGGACACTATGTGTCCCAAAAATGCCACAAAACTGAGCCAAAACTCACACTTGGAGAATTTTACATAAAGCTTTTCCTCCCTCAATCTCTGCAACACTACACGCAAATGCTGGGCATGCTCCTCCTGGCTACGCGAGTACACCAGAATATCATCAATGAATACAATAACAAAAACATCCAGATAAGGCTGAAATACGATGTTCATCAAATGTATGAACGCTGCTGGGGCATTAATCAGCCCGAAAGACATAACCAAAAATTCATAATGACCATATCTAGTCCTGAAAGCAGTCTTGGGAATATCCGACTCCCTGATTTTCAACTGATATGATCAAATAAGTCATCAATGCGAGGTAAAGGATACTTGTTCTTCACTGTTACCTTATTTAACTGCCTGTAGTCAATGCACATTCTCATTGTGCCATCTTTCTTCTTCACAAATAAAACAGGTGCACCCCACGGGGACACACTAGGCCGAATAAACCCCTTATCAAGGAGTTCCTGAAGCTGTTCCTTCAATTCTTTCAGCTCTGCTGGTGCCATACGATATGGCAGAATAGAAATGGGCTGGGTGCCCGACACTAAGTCAATGCCAAAATTAATATCTCTGTCCGGTAGCATGCCCGGCAGGTCTGCAGGAAATACATCGGGAAAGTCCCTCACAACTGGGACAGAATCAATACTAGGAGCCTCAGCTCCAACATTTCGCACAAAGGCCAGATATGATAGACAACCCTTACCAACCATACGCTGGTCTTTCAAGAAGGAAATTACTCTGCTGGAGACATAATCAGTCATACCACGCCACTCGATCCTCGGAACACCCGCAATAGCCAAAGTAACTGTCTTAGCATGACAGTCCAGAATAGCATGATATGGAGATAACCAATCCATGCCCATAATAATATCAAAATCTACCATGCTCAACAACAATAGATCAACTCGGGTCTCCAGACCCTCCATAATCACAACACATGACCGATACACACGGTCCACAACAATAGTATCGCCCATCGGGGTAGACACATGAACATGTACAGTAAGAGACTCCCAGGGCATACTCAAATGATGAGCAAAATATGAAGACACATAAGAATAGGTGGATCCGGGATCAAATAAGATAGAGGCATCTGTATGGCAGACTGAGATAATACTTGTGATAACAGCATCTGACGCGAGAGCATCTGCCCAGTCTGGAAGAGCATAAAACCGAGCTGGACCACTGCCCGCTCGACCTTCCCCTCTGGGGCGACCTCTAGCTACCTGACCCTCACCCCTAGCTGACTGAGTGGGTGCTGGAGATGAAGACTGGCCCCTCTGCTGTGATGAACTGGCAGTACGACGAGGACACTGCTTCCACATATGTCCTAACTCTCCACACTCATAACAGCCCCTAGATGCTGGAGGACGGGACTGAAAAGAACCCCTCGCACCGGAGTGACTAGCTGGTGTACTCAGCACAGAAGAAACCTGAGCTGAAGGGGCACGTGAAGAACCCTGGGCTGGAAGGGCACTGAGTGATGATTGGCCCTGCTGGAACCCCTGATGACCATGGCCTGAAGATGGCCCACGGTACTCTGGACGAGCTAACTGATGATGCCTGTAAGAACGACCTCTACCCGGCTGACACTGGCCTCTAGACGGAGAGCCACTGTGACTAGCTGATCCACGAGGCCTCTTAGCCTCCCGCTCCTCTCTCTCTAGACGGCTATCCGTCTCAATATCGCGAGCAACATCCTCTGCGTCCTCAAAGGTCTGACTCAGAATCCTCTCTCGAGCCATCAGAATACGAATGGGATAATTAAGGCCATCCACGAATCTCCTAATCCTTTCCCGATCGGTCGGGACCATCCATGGAGCATAACGAGCCAACTTTGAAAACATCACCTCATACTGAGATATGGTCATATCTCCATGACGAAGATACTCAAACTGCCTGCGCATCTCCTCTCTCTGAGACCGCGGTACCCACTTCTCCAGAAAGAGAGTGGAGAATTCCTGCCATGACAAGGGCGCTGCGCCGGCCGGCCTACGCCGCTCATATGCCTCCCACCAAGTGAAGGCTGCACCAAAGAACTGAAAAGTAGTAAAGGACACACCGCTAGTCTCCAAGATCCCTGCTATCCGCAGCATACGTCGACACTTGTCGAGAAAACCTTGGGCATCCTCGCCCTGACCACCACTGAAAGTAGGAGGTGCAGGTCTACTAAATCTCTCAAGATGACGCTGCTCATCATCTGGCATAACTGGAACAATATTATCCTGAACTAGTGCAACCGGCTGAACTGGAGCAACCTGCTGTACTGGTGGTGCTTCTGGTGTCTGTAATCCCTGCACTACCGGCTCAGGTGTGCGAGCAGCGGGGGTCTGATTATATCCCCCGACCTATGAAGTAGCTGTTGCATTAGTGGTTGTAACTGCCTGAACTAGGCTAGTGCAAGCCGATAGAATCTGATCCAAAGCCTCCTGAAGACCAGGAATCACAATAGGCACTGCCGGTGCCTGAACAGGTGCTGCCGGAGCATCAACAGCTGGAGGCTGGTCCTGAATAGGGGCAACTGGTGGGTCAACTGGTACTGCCCTTTCTTTCCTACCTCGACCACGACCACGGCCACGGCCGCATCTACGGCCCCTAGCAGGTGGCAATGGTGGTCGTCTGCCACGTCCGGTAGCATGAGTTCTTGCCATCTGCGAGAGAATAGAATACAGAAATTTAGTTTTCGGACCAACAAGTCGCACGACAAGAATTCCAAGAATATGAAATTTTTCCTAAAGGTTCTGCAGCCTCTCGAGGATAAATACATATGTCTCCGTACCGATCCGCTAAACTCTACTAAACCAGCTCATGACTTGCGAGACCTAGTAACCGTGCTCTGATACCAACTTGTCACGACCCAAAATCCCAACCTGGTCGTGATGGCGCCTCTCATGGGGACGAGGCTAGCCAACAACAAACAATACATCTTTCTCATAATTACTTAGCAGGAATAAGTCTAATTCACGGATAATATGATTACAAGTACGAAGTAAACATGGTAGAATAATGAAAACCCTCCCGACTCAGCCCGAAATCGGGGTGTCACAAGTCATGAGCTACTACAAAGTTTACCAATATTTTACAAGTCTGGAATTATCATAAATAACAAAATATAAGGGAGAAACGGGGCTGCAGACGTCAACAGCTACCTCGTTACTCCTAGTCACCGCCTGGTCTGGAAAGAATCAGCACTTAGGAGCGAACTCAGCTCTGCCTGTATCTGCACACATGGTGCAGAGAGTAATGTGAGTACTCCGACCTAGTGGTAATAAAAATAAATAACGACTGAAGGCATGAAATCTCATAAAGGCACAATATAACGCTATCTCAAGCATTAAAATCAATTATTCAGTAAAAGCCATAAGATATCAGATAATTCTCTTTTAAAATAGTGGAAACAACAATTTCAACAATTAAGGAATAATGAAAAGTTTGCCTCTCGGGCTCAATATCAAACTCTCAGTATAGTAACAGCCACACGAGCTCACTCCCAACTCACCAGCATATAACATCAGCCCCTCGGGCTCACTCCCAACTCACCAGACACAAACACCGGCCTCTCGGGCCCACTCCCAACTCACCTGGGTACCATACGCTCACTGGGGGTGTGTACATACTTTGGAGGGGCTCCTACAGCCCAAGCGCAATATCAATAGGCCTGAAAGCCTTCACACATAACACTCGAGGCCTGAAAGCCTCCTCACATCACTCAACATATCCTCACAGATGACCCTCGACCTCAATCAGTCCAGAAAATATTCATAAGCCTCTTGGGCATCAGTAAAACAATCGTGCTCAGCTCAATAACATTTCAAATATCATTAAATCTCGAGCTGAGTATAAATGTAGCTGAGTTCATGAAATAGTTTAAATCATTTGGACTGATTTCAAATAATATTTTAATTCGTGAGGAAAAATAGCGATGTAAATTCATAAAAGATTTCAAGTAATTGGCACGAAACCCAAATATGGCAATAAGCCCAAATCATGGTGAAAAACAGTAATTCTTTATCAAATACGCGGTAAAACATCGACTGGGAAGGACCAAGTCACAATCCCCATTAGTAATTGACCTCGCGCTAGTCATACAATACGTGTCCCATCTCAACATAGCAGTATGTTGTGCAATTTGGGGTTTTCAAACCCTCAGGGCATCATTTAAAATCATTACTCACCTCAAACCGAACACAGAATTAGTCCGCTATGCCTTTTCCTCTTGAATTAACCTCTTCGCGTGTCGAATCTGCCCAAAACCGTAAGGAATACGTTATAATGTGCTAATGGGACATAACCCAATTGAAAGAACTACAAAAATACTAAAAAACACGAAATTGGCAAAACCCGAGCCCCTGGCCCATGTCTCGAAAAATTCTGAAATTCACGTTTCCGGAATCCTCGTCTCACCACGAGTCTGTACATACCAAGAACTTCCAAATCAGACCACAAATGGCCCCTCAAATTCCAAATTTAAAGTTTTTTCTCCAAGCCCTAATTTCTTAGAATTTTGCTATGTTTTTATGAATTTCAAGGATGATTCTTCAATAAAATCATGTATTTAACTCATAAAACTTACCTCCAACGATTTCCAGTCGAAACCTTCTTACTTCCCGTCCAAAAGCTCCCAAGATGCTTAAAAATGGAGGAAGAAATGAGTTGGGGCGCTGTGGAAATGTCTTTAAAACATTCTGTCCAGGCCTGAAAATTCTTCATCGCGTTCGCGACCTCTCTCACGCGAACGCGAAGACCAATTTCTGAAAAATCCAAAATGTACTATGCGAACGCGACAGCAGTTACGCGAACGTGATGCACTGCGACCCCCACTCTACACGAACGCGATGCATGCATCGCAAACGCGATGCCTTACAGGTCTGGGCTCCCAGGCCCTTCTATGCGAACGCGTTATTTCCTCCCTAGAACGCGATGGCTAAAATGCCAAAGCTTCGCGAATGCGGCCTCCACTTCACGAACGCGAAGGCAAAATTTCTTGGGCTCCAATTTTCCTCTACGCGTTCGCATTGCACCTCACGCGAACGCGATGAACAACGTACCTGCAACCCTCCATCAGAAAATCTGTTGTGTTCCAAGGCCAAAAATGGTCCGTTTGGTCACTCGGAATCACCCCGAGGCCCCCGGGACCTCAACCAAAATACCAACCTACTCCAAAACATCATACGAACTTGTTCCAATCATCAAAACACACCCATCAACACAAAAATCATCAAATCACGACGGATTCAAGCCTAAGTTAAACTAAAACTTTCAAAATTCTCTTTCAATCAAAAACCCGACCAAAAGACGTATGAATGACCTGAAAATTTGCGGACATATCCAAAATCACCTAACGAAGCTACTGCAACTCTCGTAACTCCATTCCAACCCTCGGATCAAGATCTCGCCTATCAACCGGAATTCGCCAAAATTCAACCTTCGCCAATTCAAGCCTATTTCTACACCGGACCTCCGAATTCAATTCCGATCGCACTCCTAATTCACAATTCATCCCCCAAAGCTAAACGAACCACCGGAAATCCATTCCGAGCCCTCTAACTCACAAGTCACATCCGATTGACTTTTCCAAACTATTCCTTCATTAAAGAGACTAGTTGTCCCATTTCCTATCAAACTCGATCCGAATTGACTCAAATTCACCAAGTACATATATTGAAGCATGAATAAGTATATAATGCGGAAAATGGGGCGGTAACTCACGTGATGACGGGCCGGGTCATCACACACCATTAATCTCCCAAGTGACGACTCTAAATATTAATAATAAATCCTGTTCTGATTGTCCTTTAGGTGGAAAAACTCCTTTACGCCCTTACGGGGTGTAGCAAAAAAGGAGGTGTGACATATACTTCTTAAAAGAACATTTATACCTTAAATTCATTGAAAATTGCCTCCTTTAGTGAGAATGGGAATTCACGCCAAGACGCATAAGGGGCATCATAAAGCTTTCTGGTTGCTTTGGTGATTATCCTTGTAGTAATATTACTCGGGAGGAACCTTCAATTTAATAAATAAAACAAATTAATATCTTAGTAAAAACTGTACAAAAAAATAAACATAAAAATAACAAATAACTCTTACCCATCACCCCCAGGGACTATGATGATCCTGACATACTGATCATAATGCACCTCCTCGTCAGCAGCAGTAACAGCATCAACATCATCGTTCGAAACATGTGTATTAGAGGCATGTGTGGAAGGAGTAGGGGGGTCAGAGCTACTATCCCGCAAACGAAGGCCTCCAATAGGTGGAGTCGCTGATGAAGATAGATGTGATCCTTGTGACTGCGACATAGCTGCACGGATCGCAAGTGGCTATGATACTGACTGTTGTGACCCGAGTGGCTGCGACCCGACTGGCTGTGACACTAATGGTTGTGATCCATGTGGCTATGACATGGATCGATGCGATCCATGTGATGCTACTGGGTGGGATCCACATGGTAGTGAGGCAGTTGGACTGTATGTCGGACGCACAGTCTGATGGCCCTATGAAGAAACACCCGGGGTCTGCACGAAGGTGTAGGGCTGGTGATGCTGTGGCAGCTCAGTATAGCCATGGGGTAGAGGCTGTGGCATAGTGATAGGCAAATCAGAAGAGGGTGGAAAAGATTGATGAGTAGTATCTTCTACCCTCCTCTTTTGCTTCCTAGCCTTATCTCGACCCCGAGAACCACTACCTTTATTGTTACCTCGACCCTTGCCTGTCATCTGCATAATATAATACATATTTAGATTGAAACATATAAGGAAACTACATATAAACGAGAGTTATCGAAGAAACCAACTTTTTAAAGCTCATCGACGTATTCTTCCTCGTCAGAGAATTCTTTTTCCTTACTAGTTTGAGCTTCATCAGTTGATTTTTCTTCCTCGTTTTCTATAATTCTTACTTCATTTATATCAACTTCTTCCAATATGTGTTCAGGATGTTCCAAATCATTTTCTAAAAGTTCTTCCACTATTTGGTAAACACTGGAGATATCGTTTTGATATGCAACATACAACACATTCTCGACTTCGACCCTACCTACAGGCTTAGTTTTGATTACAGCCCACCAATCGGACTTATTCTGCCTCAATGGATAAGGAGCATAATACACTTGCCTAACATTATGTGCAATTATGAAAGGATCATAGCGATTATACTCCCTCGTATGATTAACCTCAATTATGTTGTATTGATTGTGTACTCTCGTACCTCTTGTTGGATTTGGATCAAACCACTTGCATCTAAAGAGAATACTTTTCTTAAATGGCCAACCTGAATATCTAGTTCTATTATTTGTTTGAGCACACCATAATAATTAATATCTCCAACTTGGTTGCCATCACCACCTTGAACCCACACCCCACTATTGTTGCTTTCTTTATTTTTAGAGCAACCCTCTGTATGAAACTTATAACTATTCGCAACGTACTTGGAATATGTTATGACCTCAACACCAGGTCCCCAAGATATATCTTTCAAGGATATACTTAGCATAACTTCCAAACAAAATTCATAAGTTAGCATAACTTCCAAACATTGTTTACCTACATAGTGTTAGAATATTTTAAGGATATACTTACAAATTGTTTGAACCACTTATCAAATGTCGTATATACATCATCTTGGCCAAATTGACACACGAAGTGATTGTGACACATCAAATATTTTTAGTAGTTGCATTGAGATGTAATCACAGTAAATTTTATATTTTGCTAACTATTAAATCAATACTTACTTGAGAAATGGTACTACTTCGGGACAATTTAGCAACACATGAAGTGTAGCTGACTTGAACTCCATATCACTCAAATTTCTCTTTCTACCATCCTTAGAACATCGGCCTGGTTGATTGAATATGGACATAGGCGGATATAATGGATCATTTGTAAGGGCGACTGTGTGCGTGTTGGGCCTATTCCTAGCACATGGCACATTACTCTCAAAATAATAAGAACAAAAATGAGCAGTTTCCTTTGTAAGATAAGCTTCGCATATAGATCCTTCAATTCTA
>MU673039.1:3671-20942 GCA_026770625.1 Nicotiana glauca
TACAAAACCAAACGACACCGTTAGATATAATTGAATCTGGACCGTTGAAGCTTTGATCAAACGGCCCAGAGCATCAGTCATTTAATAAACAAAACGACATCGTGTATTTGAGCTAATCTAAACCGTTGATAACATCAATCCAAGGGTTATGATTAAATGACCACTTAAGGGAAACGACGTCGTATATAGGCCAATTGCATCTAAGCCATTGGTTCAATTGATCCAACGGTCCCAGATCATCCAAGGTTTTTAAATACACACAAACATTACATATCATTTCATTATACACTTCGTCTCTAACATAAAACCCTAGCCGCCTAGGAATCCTCTCAAACATTGCCAGAAAACCTACCGGCGTTGATTCACCATCATCTCTGATCAAACCACCATGAACACCCCATAGCCTACTCTATCCCCTCTTTCACCTTATCCCGTTGGTTTCCCTTGAAAACCCTTAGAAGTCTTCGAATAACCCAAAAGGTGTCGCCGGAACCCTACTCCGGCGAACACCACTTATGAACAGGGTTCATCCTTAACACCCTACAATTGCCTCTCCTCTTTAACCCCATCTAGGTGGTTTCCATCGAATAAGCTTGGAAGTCCTCGAATCTGTCAAAAGGTGTCGCCGGAACACTACTCTGGCAAACACCCTTATTTCAAAAAAAAATCACCCTGTACATCCCATAATCCTTAGCTTCAAGTTTTAAGAGTCTTTTTCACAAAAAAAAAAGAGACTCAATGAGTCTGCCTGAGAATAAAAGTCCAAGAAATCAATGTCCAAAACTTCCAAAGTTCCGGATAATCAAGAAAAGTGAAGAAAAATGAAAATAAGAGAAAGAAAGAAAGAAAAGAAGAATTAAAATGGAAAGCTAAGAATTCTGAACTTTTGCTTCCTGATTTTTCTTATTCCTGAATCACATGCCTATAACCTCTGTGCCTTCTGATCTTTATTTTTTGTAAATCACATGGCTATAATCTCTCTTCTCTGGAAAAAGTTTTTAGTCAAAATTGTATGTTTGTTGTTCATAGCCACATTTAGATTTCTAGGGTTTTATTTGATAAAATCGGATTAGTAATCAGGTTTTCTGTTAATTAAATTCTACCTCTATCTAAATGTTCCCTTGAATCTCGTTAATTGATTACTTAGACTCTAGTTTGATTTTTATCTGTAAGACTGTCTATTGTTTGGCTAATTTTGTAAATCCTTTTTCGACTTTGATTCTGGTTGTCTGATTAATGGGGTTAAAAAGAGTAAATAAGAGGAAAAGGTAGGGCTAAATGGGGAAGATTAATTGGTATACTGTAATAAACCTAAGGAGTTAAGGGTATAATTGGTAATGCTACCTGGTTCACGGGTAATTAAGTGAAGGATAAAGGGTAGTCTGGGCATAACAAAAGGGCAATTAAGTGAAAATTGAAAGCAAGTGAGGGCAACTTAGACAATTAAGGGTATTAGAATATGGTAGATGCCACTGGAAACTTCTAGAAGGGGTTCTAGTGCATTTTCAATTGAAATTGGTGTAGCTCTCTGAAAATAAATCGTAAGATGAGGGGTGGAAATTTATAATATTAATTTCAAAATTCCCTCCCATTTTTGTTCTATAAATAGGCTTCATTAGGCCACTTTGAAGGAGGTTCTGAAAAAAAGTTTGGAAGGTCTAATATTCTGAAAATCCTTCTAATCTCTAAAAATTCAAATTTTCTAGTTCATCCTTAGGAAATTTTCTAATACTACTGTTCCATTGATTTTATCTCGAGTTCAAGTTGAAATCCTCCTGAGTTTTGGTATTTCGACTGTTGATATGTGTTTATTTGAGCTGAATTTGGTTGTTGAAGCTGTGTATTACTGTGGTTATTATCTGGAAAGTTTTTTGGTTATTCAGAGGTTTTCTTTGGTATCAAATCTGGTTACTGTGTACTGCTGTGAATCGGTTGGTTATTGTTTGCTGGAGTCCTGTTATTGCTGATCCTTCTTATTCTATTGCTTTAGACTTAACGAATTCATTTCACCTTTCCAGGTACACTTCTGAAACTCGAAGATGTAATCAGAAATTTGAAGATATAAATGTTCGACTGGTTTTATTAGCTTTGGATTCTGTTTATTTTATAGATGTAGAATTAGATAGATTCATATGTATTTGCTAGGTGAATCGTATGTATATTTGGGACTGTATGAACTGTGAACTCGGACTGTTAATTTCTTTAATAGCTTAGTTTAATTACCACATAGAAAATCGCATGTGAGGTAGATTATTAGAAAAACAGTCATATAGATTAGAGAATAGAAAAATTGAAAACAAATGTTAAAATCTGTTTTGGTTGATCAGTTGTTACGAATCAGAAATGCAATGAAATTTTGTTTTAAAAAAAATTCATTTGTCCTCTTTAGTTTGTGTTAGTCAGATTTAATACATAAGAGCATGAGTTCGTTAGATTCAAATTTTGATTAGTTAATACGGTATGTTTTAGATTATTTCGTGTTATATAAGAAAAATTGTAACAAGTTTTCAATAATGAGTATAAAATGACTGTTTCAGTATGAACGAATCTGTACTTCAATTCAAATATATTTCTGTAGTTTAGTTTAATATTTCCAGTAGAACAAAGTAGTAATTCGACTCTGCATCTGAATATGTAGCATTTCAATTGATAAATAATAGTAGAAATCAGTTTATAATAATAGTTAATATGTAAATCAGGTGTAGTTAATCTGAATAAGTAGAACAGTAATATTCAAATAAGAAATCAATGTTATTGTCGTGGTTAGTTTCTGATACTGCGTAGTTATAATAACCTTGTGAATCTATTAGTAATTCAGTGATAACATTTGCGCCTGTTCTGGATTATGTTAGTAACATGGGCCTGATTCAGGCATAAGGGCCCAGATCCAGTAGCATAGTTTCGTTGCTTATTTGAACCAGTTTTGTATGAATTGGGCCAAAATGAGCCCCACGCACAGCTGTGCATTGTTCTTCACTGGCCTGATTTCAAGGCCCAAAGCACACGAAGGCCTAAACGTAAATGAAATAAAAATGCAAGTCACAACTAGGCAGCTTTATTTGTTACTTTGGTAAGGCAAAAACAATAGTAGAAAATATAGCACACCTTAGGCTTGACCTCTTAAAATAAATGAGATGAGCCTCGTTTGAGAATAAAAATGCACGGGGCCCTCAATTAATTGTTATAAAACACTTAGATTTGGAAGAACCGTTTAGCAAATTTTACGGTCTTTCCCAAAGTTAACAAGATGTAGATATTTTAGGCGCGATTTATAATATACATTCTCAAGTACGGGTGCACATTTATGTGACCCAAATCTAAATCTCAACGAAGTCGAAATGTATTAAAAGCCACAGGCGTACTGGTACGGTGTGGCCCGAAATGCATTTTCGCGACGTTGCAATTCTTTTAAAAGTGATAAAGCAAAATATTAATAATGCACATAAATTGGAATATATAAAGAAATCAGATAAAAACAAATACAACAATTAAGCAACCGTGCTAGAACCACGGAATTCGGGAGTGCCTAACACCTTCTCCTGGATTAACAGAATTCCTTATCTGGATTTCTAGTTTGCAGACTGTAACAAAGTCAAACTTTCCTCGGTTCGGGATTAAACCGGTGACTTGGGACACCATTATTTTCCCAAGTGGCGACTCTGAAAATTAAAATAAGCTAATCCCGTTCCGACTGTCCTTAAATTGGAAAAACTCCCTCCCTTTTATTATATCCCTTCCTGGGGTGTAGTAATAGCGGTAAAAAGGAGGTGTGACAACCGTGCAATACGAAGATTATTTCATCACCAAAGTTCTGATCGATGGGGATCGAGCCTCAACATCTGTCAGCTTGTAATTCTCAGAACTCTAGGGAAAGGCTTACACGAGATCAAAGACGGGGCTATCAATGTCAAAGCCTTCGATGGGTCCCAGAGATCTACTATTGGAGAAATCAGCCTATGCTTGCAAATGTGACCAACATGGTTCGACGTCGACTTCCAAGTGATAGACGTCCCGGCATCCTACAACTTGCTGTTGGGATGCCCCTGGATCCATGCTGTGGGAGTCATAGCATCGACCCTGCATCAAGCAGTAAAGTTTGAATGGAATCACCAAGAGGTGATCATTCATGGAAATGGTAGTAACCCCATATATAGTCACTAGACCATCCCAATGATTGGAGGCAGAAGGAGAATAGGCGGAGAAACATACCATCATATCAAAAGGGTCAACGCTGTAGATATGGATAAGTCGTGGGACAACAAGATCGAAAGTATCCTGAATTGGTGTGGGTACGAGCCTGGAAAGGGACTCGGTAAAAATCTTCAGGGGATCACTAAGCCCATCAAACTAAAGAAGCATGCTACTACATTTGGCTTAGGGTACGGCTATACTTGGGAAGAATTCCAGAGCTGGTCGCCACCATGACGCGGGCCCTACTATCCATTGGAGCTTCCGATACCCATCCTGGAGCAAACCTTCCAATCGGCAAATACTATATATGGGTCAGAGGAAGATGAAGCATTGGCAGCCATGAAGAATCTATTTCTGGAGGATGATGATATGGACTGCTGTGCTCTTTTTGAGGAGACCGCCTCAGCAATTGGTCAATTAGGACCGCCAGGGCCCGGAAGGCTTCAGGGTAGTAAGGCTAAATAAAAGCACCATGCATCCCATTTTTTAGCTTACTTTACTAGTTGATTTTCTTTCCGCATTGTCTTTTATTTCGAAAAGAGCTTCGATGTTTCAAACAATTATGGATTTAATCAAAGCATTTCAGTTTATCATATATATCTCGCTTATTATTTTCTCTATCATTTACTCTATTTTATATAGAATTAATATTACTTATCTTGACGATGAACCAACACTGTGACTTGCAACGAAACAACGCAACAAAAGGATATAGACTCAGAAGAAGATGAGATACCTGAAGAGGTCGTCAGAGAGATTGAGAATTTTGAAAATAGACCTAAATCCAACCTGGAAGAAACTGAGGTCATTAATTTGGGAGATACGGAAAATATCAAAGAAACTCGCATCAGCGTTCACTTGTCGCCATTAGAGATGGAAGAATATACGAAATTTTTAAGGGAATATGAGGACATATTCGCCTGGTCGTATGATGACATGACTGGTCTCAGCACGTCCCTTGTAGCTCACAATCTGCCAACAGATCCAACCTGTCCGCCGGTAAAATAAAAGCTCAGGAAATTCAAGCCCGACATGAGTTTGAAAATCAAAGAAGAGGTTACCAAGCAAGTCAAAGCTAAGGTTCTCAAAGTGGTAGAGTATCCAACATGGTTAGCCAATATCGTGCCAGTACCAAAGAACGACGGGAAGGTTAGAATCTGTGTCGACTACCGGGATCTCAACCGGGCCAGTCCTAAAGATGACTTCCCCTTACCAAACATACACATTCTTATCGACAACTGCGCCAAGACTGAGTTGCAGTCTTTTGTTGATTGTTTTGCCGGATATCATCAGATATGGATGGACGAGGAAGATGAAGAGAAAACGGCTTTCATCATGTCGTGGGGAATGTATTGTTACAAAATGATGCCATTTGGGTTGAAGAATGCTGGAGCCACCTATATGAGAGCCATGACTACTATATTTCACGACATGATACACAAGGAGATCGAGGTATATGCGGACGACGTCATCATCAAATCCAAGAAAGCCACTGATCATATGGAAGATCTGAGAAAGTTCTTCAACAGACTAAGAAGGTATAATCTGAAACTGAATCCCGCCAAGTGTGCATTAGGTGTTCCTCCCGAAAAACTACTGGGTTTCATCGTGAGCCGTCGAGGTATAGAATTGGACAAAGTCAAAGCCATTCAACAATTGCACCGCCAAAGAACAAGAAGAACGTGATGAGTTTCTTGGGAAGACTCAACTATATCAGCCGGTTCATAGCCCAGTCCACAGTCATTTGTGAACCCATCTTTAAAATGCTAAAGAAAGACGCTACTACTAGATGGACCGACGATTGTCAGAAAACCTTCGACAGAATCAAGAAATACCTGTAAATGCCACCAGTCTTGGTTCCGCCCGAGCCAGGAAGGCCCCTATTACTTTATTTCGCAGTTTTGGATGGAGCATTCAGTTGTATTCTGGGATAGCATGATGAAACGGGGAGGAAGGAGCACGCAATCTACTATCTCAGTAAGAAGTTTACCCCGTACGAGGCCCGGTATTCCTTATTGGAGTGCAACTGTTGTGCTCTGACTTGGGTAGCTCAGAAATTGAGGCATTATTTTTGTGCCTACACCACTTATCTCATATTCAGGATGAACACATTGAAGTATATCTTCCAGAAGCCCATGCCCACCGGCAAGCTCGCCAAGTGGCAAATTCTGCTGAGTGAATTCAATATTGTTTACGTGACTCAGAAAGCAATTAAGGGTCAAGCCATAGTAGATTACCTTGCTGGGAATCCTGTTGGCGGAGAATATAAACCCCTGAAAACATATTTTCCTGATGAAGAAGTGTCCTTTGTAGGAGAAGATATTGCAGAATCCTATGATGGCTGGAGGTTGTTTTTCGAAGGAGCCGCAAATTCCAAAGGAGTTGGCATAAGAGCAGCCCTAGTATCAGAAACCGGCCAGCATTACTCGGTATTCGCCAAGCTCAGGTTCCCTTGCACAAATAATATGGCTGAATATGAAGCTTGCATCCTAGGGCTCAAGATGGCCATCGACATGAACATTCAAGAGTTGCTAGTGATTGGGGACTCAGACATGCTCATACATCAAGTTCGAGAACAGTGGGCAACCAAAAACTCTAAGATACTTCCCTACTTGCATCATATATAGGAGTTCAGGAAGAGATTCACAAAAATAGAATTTCAGCACGTCCCCAGGGTCCAGAACGAGTTCGCTGATGCATTAGCTACATTATGATCCATGATCCAGCATCCTGACACGAATTTCATTGATCCCATCCCAGTAAAGATTTATGATCAGCCAGCTTATTGTGCTCACATTGAGGAAGAAGTAGACCGAAAACCATGGTTCCAATACATCAAGGAGTACTTGGCAACCAGAGAATACCCAAAACTTGCCAACGCCACTCAAAAGCGCATGCTCCAGAGATTATCCAACAACTTCTTTCATAGTGGAGGAATCCTGTACAGGAGGACTCTCGATTTGGGTTTGCTAAGGTGTGTCAAAGCAAAAGAAGCATCCAGACTATTGGACGAGGTGCACGCAGGGACATGCGGGCCGCACATGAATGGTTTTGTCTTAGCAAAGAAGATACTCCGAGCAGGGTATTTTTGGATGACTATGGAAACAGACTGTATCCAGTACGTTTGCAAGTTCCATCGCTATCAGATACATGCAGACATGATAAAGGTGCCTCCAAATGAGCTTACTGCGACAAGCTCACCGTGGCCATTTGTCGCATGGGGAATGGATGTCATTGAATCTATCTAGCCCACCGCATCAAACGGGCACAGATTTATCCTGTTGGCAATTGATTATTTTACTAAATGGGTTGAGGCAGCGTCATACAAAGCAGTAACTAAGAAAGTTGTGGTAGATTTCATCCGTGATTGTATTGTTTGTCGATTCAAAATTTCGGAATCAATCATCACTGATAATGGTTCCAATCTCAATAGCAAGTTGATGAAAGAAATGTGTGAGGCATTCAAGATCAAACATAAGAACTCTACAGCATACAAGCCTCAGATAAATGGAGCTGTAGAGGCAGCCAACAAGAATATCAAAAAGATACTAAGGAAGATGGTTGAAAGTCACAAACAATGGCATGAGAAGTTATCATTCGCTTTACTGGGATACCGCACCACAGTTTGCACATCGACCAGAGCAACTCTCTACATGCTGGTCTATGGTACAGAGGTGGTCATCACCGCCGAGGTAGAGATTCCCTCCTTAAGGATCATACAAGAAGCAGAGCTGGACGACGCAGAATGGGAAAAAGGTTGCTACGAGCAGTTAGCCGTTATAGATGGAAAAAGGATGAATGCAGTTTGCCACGGTCAGTTGTATCAGAACAGAATGTCCAGAGCCTTCAACAAAAGAGTTAAGCCAAGAAAGTTCACACCGGGGCAGCTGATGTTGAAGAAAATATTCCCACATAAAGATGAAGCCAATAGGAAATTCTCTCCCAACTGGCAAGGTCCATACATGGTTCACCGGGTTCTAACTGGAGGAGCCCTTATTCTTGCAGAAATGGACGGCGAAGTCTAGCCAAAGCCAATCAACTCAGATGCAGTGAAACGATATTATGTGTAATCACCTATGATTGCTTTATGATGTAATTTGAACTACGCCTGACCTGATTCCCGTTTAAGAGGGGATACGTAGGCAGCCCTATGGGTTCGGTCACAATTTAATAAAAATTTCATGTCCCCTTATTATTGGAACTGGAGCAAAATTTTAAGGAGGGCCCTCAAAATCCCGAAGTCAGTCTTTAGCAGCTCATCACCAGGGATGTCAACCCATTGAACTAGGGCAGAATTTTGAGGAAGACCCTCAAAATTCCGAAGTTGATTTTTCATCCGTTCAGCGCAGCCGTCAGAAGCGCCAGCCCAGTAAACTGGGGCAGAATTTTTTGAGGAGGACTTTGAACCACGTTGCAGTCGTTGGTTCATTTAAACAATACTATTTTCTACGTACGTTATATTTGTTAAATCATGCATAACTATGATAGCTATTTTTTAGCGACGCTACCCCAATGATGCACGACGACGGAAGCCATGGGAGAGCGAACTAACCTTTACCCTTTACAAAACTTACGATTTTCTTTGGATGCAGGCACCCAAGTCACAAAGTTACTAAATATGTTACGCAATCGCATTGAACCGTCGCGCCTATTCACATTTGCTATCTGCATGCAATGGCCCTAGCAGCCGCAATATCACGATCAGCTATCAGCCAAGAAGTTTTGTTCTTACTATTTACTTTTATCTTATTGCATAAGGCTACTTTTCTGCCTTCCGAGACTAAACGTTGTCTCCATCTACATTTCCTGCACTGCATAAGGCTACTTTTCTTCCTTCCGAGACTAAGCGTTGTCTCCATCTGCATTTCCTGCATTGCATAAGGCTACTTTTCTACCTTTCGAGACTAAACGCTGTCTCCATCTTCATTTCCTACACTGCATAAGGCTACTTTTCTGCCATCCGAGACTAAGCGTTGTCTCCATGTGCATTTCTTGCATTGCAAAAGGCTACTTTTTTGCCTTCCGAGACTAAGCGTTGTCTCCATCTGCATTTCCTGCATTGCATAAGGCTACCTTTCTACCTTACGAGACTAAGCGTTATCTCCATTTGCATTTCCTGCATTGCATAAGGCTACCTTTCTACCTTCCGCGACCAAGCGTTGTCTCCATCCTGCATTATCTGCATAAGGCTACCTTTCTGCCTTCCGAGGTTAAGCTCTACCTCTACTTGCATGGCTGAAATATCGCCATCTTATCTTTTCTGCGTGGCTGAAATACCGCCACTTTATTTCTCTTACATGGCTGAAATATCGCCACATTTTACTTACATCTTGCAATCGACTGAAATATCGCCATTTACATTTTTTTGCATCGGCTGAAACATCGCCAAACTATTTAAATTCTCTATCGGTTGAAATATCGCCATTTACATTTTTTGCATCGGCTGAAATATCGCCAAAAAATTATTTAAATTCTCCATCGGCTGGAACATCGCCTGTTTATTTAAATTTCTGTCGGCTAAAATATCGCCATTTACACTTTTGCATCGGTTGAAATATCGCCAAACTATCCAAAGGCGTCATCGTTCGGAGGCATCATCCTCATAGCCCGAGAACACCATGTAATGGCCCGAGGACCCCACTTTATATCCTGCACATAATTATTCAAAGGCTTCATGGTTCTAAGGCACCATTATCATGGCCCGAGAACATCATTTCATAGCCTGCGAATCCTTTAATTTTACGCTTCATGGCCCAGGACATCATGGTCCGAGGATGTCATCCTAACCGTCCAAAAACAGCATTCATGGTCCGACGGGAACCTGCATCATGTTTTAGTTTATGCACAATATACGCCTATATTTCTCACTTGCAGATACACCGGCTAGCAAAGGCCGTCTCAGCAGGAGTGATCCCGCTCTGGTTCTCACAGCCGATCAGCTTCAAAATACCTCTTGCCTCCCCCAAACATCGTGTTCGTCCTTCCGAATCTCCATCGGCATGTTCTGTCAATGGTTCCCGAACTACATACGGCCTGATTCCTGTAAAATTAGAGATATGTAGGCAGCTCAGAAACAAGAGCTCGGTCAAATTCTTTTCAAATCGCCGCTTTCAGTCAAAATTGGCCATCATATCTTTACCCGACAACTCTTTCATCCTTCCCGGGTAAAGAGGGGCAGCTATTGATACCTAATTTTTCCCTAAGTATTTTTTATACCCAGAATACTTTCCAAATAACATATATGTGCATATATGAGCACACCCAAGAGTTTTGGTACTTTACCAAAATTTTAATGATTTTTAAACCAATTTATTGCCTATTTTTATACCATAAAATCTAATAATTATTCCCAAAGTTATCATTTTGGTGGACAACCTATTTTTATTCTCATATTTACTCAAAAATATGGCTAATATAATTTTTACATATCTTTTTACAAATTTATTTAGTATTTTTAAAACTAAATTGCACATAATTGTAATATTAGCCCCTTTTAAGATTTAATTGTAATTATATTTATAGAATTGAATCCAGTATTTTTAATTTGATAATTATGTATTATTAACCTTTTTAGCACATTTGATTTACTTCCAAAAATTATTTTGCTATGTTTTATAAATTAAACAAGGGAAAAGTGGCTATTTAAAAAGTTAGCCCTTTTTGCATTTCAAATTTTTTTACCGGAATTGGGCCTCAATCTCACCCTCATATTGAACCCAATTCCCTATCCCAATTTTCTAATCCACCCGACCCAACACCCAATTAACCAAACCGGCTCGTGCCCCTTTTAATCTGAGCTGTTGATAATTTTGATCAATGGCCCAGATTCCCCCTTTCCTTAATTAATTCCCAACAACCCCCTAACCCTTTCCCATTTCCCTAATCTGCCACCTTTAAATTCTCTCGTCTCTCAAGCTCTATCAACAAACCTGTCACGACCCGAATTTTCCACCATCGGGATCGTGATGGCGCCTACTTGTGGTAGCTAGGCAAGCCAATTTACTCACCGTTTTTACAAACAAACCATCATGTTGTCAATTTAATAGCATGATTAATAATAATAACAATAGCTGCAGAAGTCTAATTTTATAAGTCTGAAATAAATATGAACTGCTTAACAATATCCTCTACCCAAGATTTGGTGTCACAAGCTCACGAACCACTAAGAATAAACTACATATAATGGTCTGAATGAAATATAACAACCATTTGTCTCGAAACAATGAGACTACAGTATAAATGAAAAGCATAAGAAGAGACGTCGGGCCTGCGGACGCTTGCATGCTACCTCAGTCTCGTAGTAAAGGAATCCTGCTATCGAACTACTGTTGTTGCTGCTCAAAACCTGGACCTGTACAAAAACGCACAGAAGTGTAGTATCAGCACAACCGACACCATGTGCTGGTAAGTGCCTAGCCTAACCCCGACGAAGTAGTGACGAGACTAAACTAGACACCATATAAACTTGTGCAGTTATAAAATATACAGCGGAATATCGAATACCAAGAAAATCAACATCAAGGGAGGGGGAACATGCTGCGGGAAAAAATACAATTAAACATTTAACCCCGAGTAACAACCAGAACAGCTTAATTCCTCAGTGAAACAAGAATAAATACTCAAACATAACCACAGATGTCAACAACCGTTGCGGCGTGCAACCCGATCCACAATTATCATCGTTGCGGCGTCAACCCGATCCATATATCACCGTTGCAGCGTGCAACCCGATCCACATATCACTGTTGTGGCGTGAAACCCGATCCACATTATTTATCATTTATCATCGTTGCGGCGTGCAACTCGATCCTCAACATCACTTAACCAGTCTAGATCCCCAAGCAACAGTCAAAAACAAGGGATACACAGTAGACAATTACGTATCAAACATCCCGGCAAGGGAGTACAATTAACAGCTCAATCATCCCGGCAAGGGAGCACAATTAATAGTTCAATCATCCCGGCAAGGGAGCACAATTAATAGTTCAATCATCCCGGCAAGGGAACAGAATTAATAGTTCAATCATCCCGGCAAGGGAGCACAATTAATAGTTCAATCATCCCGGCAAGGGAACACAATTAATAGTTCAATCATCCCGGCAAGGGAGCACAATTAATAGTGTAAAAACATTCTCCAATAACATGGAATTCAACATCATAAGGACTCACGGTCATGCTAGACACCAATGTATAGATACTCGTCACCATGCCTATACATCGTACTCGATCACGTAGCAATTAGCAACAAGACTCAACTCCTATTCCCTCAAGCTAGGGTTAGACCAAACACTTACCTCGAATTCGCAGGCCACTCACTGCTCGATTACAGCTTTTCCTTTAGAATCTTGCTCTAACCCGCTCGAATCTAATTATAATTAGTTTAATATAATTAATTAATGCTAAAGGAACTAACTTTACTGAAAATCATAATCCTTGTTCAAATGCGGCAGATTCCAATAGTGGAAAACAAAATGGTCGAACTGTAGCCTCACGTGTAACCCAACAGGTAAGAAAAATATGACCTCTCATACTACAAAATTGACTACATTATTTCATTATACTATTTCACATTCAATAATAATTACCCAATCATTAGCCATAATTAATTCCATATCCAGTATACTTAATATTGAAGATTTGTAATTGGTAGTGCAACATAAACTGATACTTTATTTTCTTGCATTCTAACCTTATATCAATTCTTTACAAACTTTAATTACTACTTCATCATTAGGAACCCAATTATTTTCTAGCTATTGAAAAGGAATAAATTCCAATTTATTCAATTAACTACACCACCGTAAGTAATGGAAAGACATGGGTACCTGATTACTTGGATTGCTTCTGCGAAATTTTACACAGTGAATAGCTATATGCGATAGTCGTCGCCTCTCTCACAATGCCAACACTATCTGGTATTCTAGGTTTTGTTTCTAGCTTAGAAGTTAGAATTAATCAACTTCACTTATTTACTTACCACACGTGACTTGCAACCTGGCAGTAAAGGAAAATAGGCCTGGCCCATTTCTTTTGTTTAAACGACCCAATCAAATTATTAACTTACCAACAATTACATATATTATAAATGTGGCCCGCTAGTAATTAACTGGTACACAATCATATATACTCAAATAATTTATTCTACCAGCTTAGTATTTTACTTAAACATTATAATAAACTTGTACTGTGACCCTGAACCAAAGTACGGACCCGATACCAACGATTTCAAACGTTAATAGATTTCACAGAAAGAAAAAATTCTTTCCGCAGGCTCTAGACCTCGGAATTTGGCTCCGGGCACATGCCTGAGTCGCATATTTTTCTACGGACCTTTCGGGACAGTCTGATCTCGGGTCCGGGTCTGTTTATCAAAAATGTTGACCAAAGTCAACTACAATCATATTAATATCAAAATTCTTTAAATTTTTCATAGAATTCACATATTTCAACATAAAAACTTTCCGGCTACGTGCCCGAACTGCGCACGCAAATCGAGGCAATATAAAATGAGGTTTTCAAGGCCTCGGAAGCACGAAACAGGTGAGGAAAATAGGTGATGACCCTTTTGGTCGTCACAAAACCCTAGCCGCCTCCCTCTGATTACTACCTAAAGTCACCTCAATCTATGGCCTCTAAAGCCACTAACAGCTTGCACCAACCTCCTAAGGCTCTCAAGTGCTCAACTATCTTGGTTCCCGGACCAGACCTTGAAGAGGCTTGGCCCAGACCCTGTTCGATTCGAGTTCTTTGGCCTGTCTCCGACCTTGCTCCGGCCAGCCATAGCTGTTCAAGCTTGGACTTGACATCTCCTGCTTAGATCGTGATTTTCCAAGCCTTTCTCGCTATTTTGGGTTTCTTCTGAAACCCTAAACCTTCGAGGTTCTTCTGATTCTTTTAGATCCATTGTAGATCTATGTTCTCTTTGAGCTTCTGAGCACTTTTCCGAGATTTTCTTCAAAAACCCTATTTTCAAAACCTTTATCGTTTTCGATTTAGGGTTTCGTTAAATTATTTTAAAGCCTTTCCTGATTTCTTAACATGTTCTATCATGTGGTTCACCTACCGTGTTTATTATGTTGTGCTTTTACTGTGTTTTGTGTGTTTCCCCTTTTACTGTGTCTCTATGTCTTTTTAGAATTAGCATGTCAAGAATCTTAGTTTCTTTTGAGGTTTCTGAATGCTTTCATGATAATGTTTGCTTGATTACTTGTCTTTCGCCTCTACACTCGATTGATGGCAAAAGCCCTAAATTTGGGGTTCAGTCGAGTCCTGAGGTTATTTGCTACGTGATCTATTTGTTTATCATCTCTAAATGTGTTTGACTTCAAAGCCCTAATTCTTTGGACCTGTTCGAGCTTCTGAAAACTGCTTCGTCTGTTTGAAGTTGCTCGACTAGATTCAAAGTCTTTCTTGTTTAACTGCTGTTCCTTATGAGATTTTGGTTTTCTTGCGATCTTTGGAATAAACTATACTCCCCAGAAGGGTCGTTTGCTTCACTCTTTAGCATGCTTTTGATTCTCTTTTTTTTTACTATCATGTTTCACTAACACTACTGTTTCTCTTTGCCATGATTTAACCTCACATGCCTGATGTTGTGCACTCTTTATATACGCTGGTTGTCCCTCTAAAATAACTTTCAATCTTAGACTAATTTCAGTCTTCCTTGTGTAAGGTTGATTGATTCTTTCCTTGACTGATTTGAGAACTTTCTTTAGCCTTTCGACTCCCCTATTTCTGGCTGGGATCATTGTTGATTTTTGAATCCTTGATTCCCTGATTTACTATGTGTTAATTGATTTACCGTGTTCTTGCCTTATTTAAGCTGACCAAATGTTTTAAAGATTCTTTCCTTAATCAAAACCCCTATTTATTTACCCCTTATTTGTATTCTATGCACAATATGTTTACCTGATCTCCTTCCTTAAATAACTGCTGCCCTTTACCGTTCAAATTTGAATTCCTCAATTAAAGGGATTTTCTGCTACTGATTGATTCTAATTGATGCATGGTTATTTTCTTACCTTGTTCCCTGCTTTATTTCAAACTATAAATACTCCCCTCCCTTCTCTTTGGACACACACGAACACAGAACGCAATCTGAGTTCACAAGTCACCCTCACTTAAAAACACTTGTGCTGCTGTGGACTTGTTTGCTCTACTTTCTCCTACACTCTTTTGCTTCTCTACAGGTATGTCTCAGTTAGTTTACATTCTTCCACCACAATGTGTTTACTTCTGCCCACTTCTGTCCAATTCTTTTAGTTGACATTAGTTTCTAGCATATTGTAACATGTTCCCCCTTGTGACGACCCGGCCCGTCGTCACGTGAGTTACCACCCCGTTTCCCCCATATTATGTCCTTCTATGATTTAATATAAGTGTTTGAGTTGATCGAATAGAGTTGGATTGGTTTTAGCTGGAAATGAGGCACTTATCCTCTTGGAAGGAAGCTTGTTTTGAAAAAGTCAACCGGAAGTTGACTATATAGTTAGAGGGCTCGGATGTGAATTCCGGTGGTTCGGTTAGCTTCGGTGAAGGATTTGTGACTTAGGAGTGTGATCGGAATCAAATTTGGAGGTCCGGTGTAGAATTAGGCTTGAATTGGCAAAGTTTGAATTTTGGCAAATTCCGGTTGATAGGTGAGATTTTGATCCGAGGATCGGAATGGAATTCCGAGAGTTGCAGTAGCTTTTTTAGGTTATTTTGGATATGTCTGCAAATTTTCAGGTCATTCGGACTTCGTTTGGTCGGGTTTTTTTGGTCGGGTTTTTGATCGAATGTGAGTTTCGGAAGTTTTAGTTAAATTTAGGCTTGAATCCGTGGTAATTTGATGATTCTTGTGTTGTTGTATGTGTTTTTATGATTGGAACAAGTTCGTATGATGTTTTGGGGGTATGTTGGTGTTTTTGGTGAGGTCCCGGGGGCCTCGGGGTGATTTCGGATGATTGCCGGGAAGTTCGGACTTATGAAAATCTGCAGAAAATAACAGCAGCAGTGCAGGAAATGCTAAGCCTTCGCGTTCGCGTGGTGTTGGCTGTGTTCGCGTAGGCATGGGGTGCGTGGCCATCGCGTTCGTGATGTTATAGTCGCGTTCGCGTAAGAGGGCCTGGGGGCCCACCATAAGTAATTCATCGCGTTCGCGGGTGTTGCTACGCGTTCATGTAGTTGTGGAATCTGATTCATCGCGATCGCGAGGTATGCTACGCGTTCGCGTAGAGTAAAAGAGGGCCCAGGGATTTTTGGTCATCGCGAATGCTGGAGGACCCATGCGTTCGCGCAGAAGGAAAACTGGGCGACCAGAAGGGTTTTTTATAACATTTCAGTCGCGAACCCATCACTTTTTCCACCATTTTTACACCACCTTGAGAGCTTGTTGGTAGATTTTGAAGGAGATTTCGACAGGAAATGATTGGAGGTAAGTCTCGTGACCTAGATACATCATTTAATTGAAGAATCATCCATTCATTCTCTGAAAATTGGGTAAAAATTGAAGAAGTTAGGGCTTGGCTTTTGGGAATGAAAAATTGGAATTTGAAGGGGCATTTGAACTCCGATTTTGATAAGTTTTATATGTACGGACTCGTGGCGAGACGAGGATTCTGAAAATGTGAATTTCGTAATTTTTTGAGAAGTGGGACCGGGGCTCGGGTTTTGCTAACTTCGTGTTTTTGAGTATTTTTCGAGTTTTTTCAATTGGGTTACGTTCCATTAGCCTGTTGTGATGTATTCGTTGTGGTTTTGAATAGATTCCACGCGCGAGGAGGTTGATTCGAGAGGGAAAGGCTTGGCGAGCTAGAATATCGGCCGGCTAGAGGTGAGTAATACTTGTGAATGATATCCTGAGGGTTTGAAACCCCGGATTTGCACATCATAGTGTTGTATTGAGGTGACTTGCACGCCGGATATGAGCGTGGGGTAGAGCACCCTTTGAGATTGTGACTTGGTCCATCCCGGTTGTTGATTTTACTGCGTATTTGACTGAAATTATTTGTTATCATCATAATTTGGGCTGATTGCCATGTTTGGGGCCTTGTGCCGACTTGTAAAATCCTTCGAGGATTGATATTGCTACATAGCATG